>PKMM01034321.1:0-43563 GCA_002933915.1 Eutrema heterophyllum
CCTATGCTTTAAAACTATGAAGACTAACTCCCGTTGAATTCAAATGTTCTAAACATGCTTTTCTAGTGCGATTTGATAGGTTCACAAGAACGCCTTAACTTCAACTCCCGTTGGATAAGGACGTTTTGCTCATCTAGGATACTCCCGGCATCTAAACAAACACTCCCGTGCGCTAGATAACCTAAGATCGAGAACCAAGTGATCAGTTTAATTCAAGCAATAAGAACACCCTAGACGAAGAATCCACCGAATAAATCCCCGTTTAATCTATCCTAAACCGTTAAATCATGAAATCCCTTAACACCCTTTGGCTTAACTAAGAAACTACTCACTCATAATTGCAGAACAAATACAGAGAAATGATGAAGAACACATGATCAATAAAACAGAAATAGAAGAGATTAAGAAAACTTCTCCAAATTGTAGGATCAAAGGGTTGCCTTCCAAGCTTACAAATCACCAAGATCAAAGAGAAGAGTCTACAATACAGAGTGTATGTTACAACTGGGCTTAGACCCCTTATTTTTCAGATTTTTTGGCAAAGAGAGAGAAAATTAGGTGAAATTGTTCAAAACACGTTTTTACACTATTATTACAGGCTGGATCGATCGATCCATGTGTGTGGATCGATCGATCCCATCTTTTTCTTCGGATCGATCGATCCGCGTGAAACGGCGATCGATCCACCAAATGTCTGATTTCCTGGATCGATCGATCCCATCCTTTTTTGCTCGGTTTCGCCGTTTTTCCGTTCTAGGCCTCCGGACTCCGTCCCGAAATGCCTTTTCACCTGAAATGACTCCTAAAAGACTAAAACAATCGAAAAAGACTCGATTATGTACAAAAAACGCGAATTGGAAAATGTCAAAAACGCAACACATCAATTGTGGGCTTTCCTGAGTGGTATACCGAGCGAGCTGAAAAAGGTGGAGGTCGCGGTTCTAATTCCCGAGGTCGCGGTGGTCGTAATGCAGGAAGGGGAAGAGGTCAGGTGACAGTTGCCCATGCTACGAGTTCGAATGCATCCTCGTTTCCAGAGTTTACTGCCGATCAGTGGAAGGTCCTCTCCCAGATGATCCACGAAAAATCAGGCACCAGTAGCTCCGATAAGTTGTCAGGTAAGATGAAATTTGGCGATGTAATTATTAACACAGGAGCGTCTCATCATATGATGGGACAGTTGTCATTATTAACAAGCCTTGTCAATATTCCGCAAGTTGCCGTGGGATTTGCAGACGGGAGTAAAACGTTTGCTTTGAGTATGGGAGTGTTCCCCCTTACGGACAAAGTCTCGTTGACTAATGTCCTCTATGTGCCTTCATTAAACTGCACCTTAATCTCTTTTCTAAAATTTTAAAGCAGACAAGTTGTTTTGCTGTGTTTACTGATACTATTTGTCTCTTGCAGGACCGTTTTTCGAGGACTCTGATTGAAACCGGTGAAGAGCGAGATGGGGTGTATTACTTGACGAATGTTGCTACCGCGAAGATTCACACAGTAGCTGCGGTTTCTGATCAGAATTTGTGGCACCAGCGTTTGGGACATCCTAGTTTTTCCGTGTTTTTGGCTTTACCTATGTTTTCTCGTTCGTCTGTTAGCTCCATTCCTTGTGATGTGTGTTTTCGAGCTAAACAAACAAGAGAAGTTTTTCCAGATAGTATTCATAAAACAACCGACTGTTTTTCCTTAATACATTGTGATGTTTGGGGGCCTTATCGAGTTCCTTCCTCCTGTGGTGCAGTTTATTTTTTGACCATAGTTGACGATTATTCTCGAGTAGTTTGGACGTATCTTCTCCTTGAAAAATCAGAAGTGCGTAAGGTGTTAACCAATTTCTTGGCATAATACGGAAAAGCAATTTGGAAAAACAGTGAAGGTCGTCCGTAGTGACAATGGGACAGATTTTATGTGTCTCTCATCATATTTTCGAGAGCATGGAATTATCCACCAGACATCGTGTGTCGGTACTCCGCAACAAAACGAAAGGGTTGAACGAAAGCACAGACATATTCTTAATGTCGCTAGAGCTTTGCTGTTTCAGGCTGGCTTACCAACCAAGTTTTGGGGAGAAGCAGTTTTAACGGCAGCATACTTGATCAATCGCACACCTACGGCAATACATCATGGTCGTTCTCCTTATGAGCTCCTTCATGGGGTGCAGCCAGATTATACTCAGTTACGTGTGTTTGGATCGGGTTGTTACACTCATCGTACCACTCGAGACAAAGACAAATTTGGAGAGCGCAGTCGTCATTGTATTTTTGTTGGATACCCCTTTGGAAAGAAAGGGTGGAAGGTTTTTGACATGGAACGTAATGAATTTCTTGTGTCTCGTGATGTATTTTTCATGAACATGTCTTCCCTTTCGCTGAACAATCTTCTGTCGTTGGGTCTGTGTCTTCGCCACCAGTTTGTAACGATGATTGGCGTGTTTGTTCGGATCCTTTAGCAAGGGGGAGCGTTGACTCTTTTTCATGGGACAGTGGAGAAAATTCTTCACCAGTTAATACTTTGGTTGCCTCTTCGCCCGAGCCTTCTGCTCCCATTGCTGCGAACGAAGACATGGGAGTTGTTGACAACAATGTTGTTCCTCCTATCGTGGATACCGAGGTCGAAGAAATTGAGGATGTTGAAGCTGTACAGCTCGGCCGCGGACTTCGTGAAAAGCGTCCATCGGTTTTACTTAAAGGTTTTGACTGCAGCACCCGTACAGTCATTTGTGATAGTAATACACCTCTCGCTCTTCCCAATTCCGTGTCCTCGACATCGGTCCAAGGTAACACTCTCTATCCTTTGACAAATTATGTCTCTGATGCTCATTTCTCTCCAGGGCATCAAGTCTTCTTGGCTGCAATTACAGCTTCTTCCGAGCCCAAACATTTTAAAGAGGCTGTTGGACTCAAAATTTGGGACGATGCGATGAACACGGAGGTTGTCGCTCTTTAAGGCAATCGCACGTGGGATATAACAGACTTACCACCATGAAAAATGGCTCTTGGAAGTCAATGGGTTTATAAGACGAAGTACAATGCTGATGGTTCGATTGAACGGTACAAAGCTCGACTTGTTGTCATGGGGAATAATCAAATCGCAGGGGAAGACTATAATGAGACCTTTGCTCCCGTCGTTAAGATGACAACAATTCGTACTCTCCTACGGCTTGTTGCTGGTAAGAATTGGGAGGTATATCAAATGGGTGTTCATAATGCCTTCCTCCACGGTGATTTAGACGAAGAGGTCTATATGAAGCTTCCTCCGGGTTTCGACATTCTCACCCTAACAAAGTTTGTCGATTGCGAAAGTCTCTTTACGGGCTTAAACAAGCTCCACGATGTTGGTTTAAGAAGCTATCTGATGCTCTTCTCAAATTTGGGTTTGTTCAGTCTTATGACGATTACTCTCTTTTTCGTATACGCGGAAGGGCATTGAGCTTCGTGTTTTGGTCTACGTTGATGACCTTATTATTTCTGGTAATCATGGTCATATGGTTCACAAGTTTAAAGAATATCTGAGTAAGTGTTTTTCGATGAAAGATTTGGGGAAGCTGAAGTATTTTCTTGGAATCGAAGTAAGTCGGGGTCCTGAAGGAATCTTTCTGTCACAGCGCAAATACACGTTGGATATCATTGCCGATTCCGGTAATCTTGGTGCTAAGCCTGCGCCCACTCCTCTTGAACAAAACCATAAGCTTGCGATGTCTACAAGTCCTCTCCTTTCTGATCCGAACCCGTATCGACGACTTGTGGGTCGCTTGATTTACCTTACTCACACTCGGCCGGAGCTAAGTTATGCGGTCCACATCTTGTCTCAATTTATGAAAGAGCCCAGAGAAGCTCATTGGGAAGCTGCGATTCGTGTCGTTCGGTTCTTAAAAGGTTCCCCTGGTCAAGGCATTTTGCTTCGGTCCGATCCAGACTTGTCTCTTGCGGTTTATTGTGACTTGGACTGGTCTTCTTGTCCGTTGACCCGTCGCTCTCTTAGTGCGTTTGTGGTTTTGCTGGGTGGTTCGCCTATTTCATGGCGAACGAAGAAACAAGACACTGTTTCTCATTCTTCTGTCGAAGCTGAGTATCGGTCTATGGCAGCAGCACTTAGGGAAGTCAAGTGGCTTCGAAAATTGTTGCAGGGATTAGGTATCGAACAATCTGCGCCTACTCGATTTTTTTGTGATAGTGAAGCTGCAATCCACATTGCGAAGAATCCAGTCTTTCACGAACGCACCAAGCATATTGAAAATGATTGTCATGCTGTCCGCGACGCTGTTCAAGAAGGTATTATTGCTACACAACACATACGTACGCGCGAACAACTTGCCGATATTCTCATCAAAGCACTTGGCCGAGCTCAGTTCGTCAATATATTGTCCAAGTTGGGCGTTCAAAATCTTCACGCTCCAACGTGAGGGGGAGTATTAGGGGATATATACGTATCCCTACGAAATAGGAATATCTCCAATTGTGTATAAGGAATATATCCTTTCTTGTTAGGGTTTGTGTAACTTACGACATGTATAAGTACTCCTTGATTGTAAATCAATAAGGAGAAGTCAGTTTGATATCTAATTCTACAGAGCACAACTGTATACTTGATGAGCACTACGTCCAGACATTGCTATCTGTAAGATTAATGTTTGATCCAACCATATGCATAGTTGTCTAGAACCAGAATTGTGCAATTAATCAAATCTGTGCTTCTTAAATTCCAGCAAAATGGTGTTGATAGCGACCTCACAAGACGATCACTGACACACTCAGCTTAGGACCTTTCTTCCTCTAAAAGTAACGAACGTCGTGGATGGCATCNAATATTAATTCGGTTCAGTTACGGTTGTTCAAAATTGGGTTAAGTTCGGTTTCCAAAATTTCGGCAAATTAGCTATGTTATGGTATCACATCCTCGAGACTATTTAGCAACATTTTATTTGGTACAACTAAAAAAAATTCATTTTTGCTAGGGCTTAAACTCTTTTACAAGCTTAAGACAGAAATAACAGAAACAGAATCTCTAACCAACCACATTGATTCACAGGGAATCGACAATATCAACTACGAGACTGAATACCGGCGAGAATGGTGTAGCAGTAATGGGAAACCGTCACCGTGCTTCCTCTTCGCCAGGAAGTTCACTCGTCCCGCCGCTTTCCGCCTCCTCCGTGAGGTTAGATTTTCTTTCGCAGATTACAATCAATAGTCACCGAAACTAAGAAATAACATTACAAACATTTGATGAACTCATTATGGGTTTCATTCTTCCTGTGTTCCTTTGCGCAGTCTATCTTGTTGAGGGACAAAGAGCAAGACAATTAAATAGAACCCTTCACCGCTCAAAAGCATATATATTATCCATAGGTACGTAAGATTACGAAGAGTTACTATGTTTGGTATTTGTGATTTGTAATAGTATCGTATCGAAATTACGTACAAACTTACCATATGGTGAATGAATAAATAAAACCACCGGCGTTGATAAAAGATGGGCGGTAGAGAAAGAGCTCAGCAGGGGTGACCTGAGAACACATGGAAAGAGATATTGTAATAATGACGTGGCATCATTACAGCCGTTGATTGCGCATGTGTTCTCATGTCGACCCTGTCGAGATCCACTACCTTCAAGATATCTTTCTCTCTTTTAAAAACCAGTAAAAAGGATTTTAAAAAGGATTATTAAAGTTTGAGTTTTGATTTCCTTTAGAACTGCTGGGAACTTTATATACACATTATGAAGGGATTGGGTAGTACACAATAATACCACAACGATTGTAGTACAAGGGCCGAGTTTTATTACATTCATTTACGTTTTGTATAGTACAAATAAAACAACAGACTTGTGTACTGCAAAAATTGATTAAAAGAAGAAAAAAGAAAGAAAATCAACATTGCACTTCTCTGAAAGTACAACGGCCAGTTTTGTACTAGCAATCTTTTTCGGTGTTTTTCATGGTACCATATAATTTCTATCGTCCCTACTCCTTATACTTCTAAATTTAGGTCAAAGTGACCTCACAACAACAAAAAGGGGGAAAACGTAATAAAAGTAATAATAGCAAGATAGTGAGTGACGAAGAAAGGAGAGAGGCGATATTTTTGCAATAGTTTTTAGTCCCACATCGTAAATATGCACAGCAAGACAACGAGAACGAAGACATACATAATATGGAGAGAGCCTTTGTCTTAGAACTCACGGAGCCTTGCTGGGATAAACACATAGCGAACTATTCTTTCGCCTTTTACTAAAGAATACTGTGTGCTTGTCGTACTAAGCGGCATACGCCTATTTTTTGAGGGTTGTCTCTCATAGAGATCAACTCTATCAACTAACTAGCTTGAATTTTTTTGTTCCATTACTACTCGAAATGCCTATTACTAGAAGATCTATAAATGGACAGCGTCTGAGTTGCTTTCTTAAAGGCTTAAAGCTAAACGAAAACTTTGTTTGCGTAAAGTGTTAGCTTACTAGTCCCACATCGGAAGAGTATTTGCAAAACAAAGCCAAAGTTTTGCTTTAAAAAAAGAACACCAACCTCAAAACAATTCATACATTTCTCGGCCTTTTGGCTAAGATCAAGTGTAGTATCTGTTCTAATCAGTTTAATATCTGATATGTGGACCCAGGCCCGGCTCTTGACACATTTTGATGATGCAATGGTATGGGCCTCACTTTTTTTCTTTTTTTTGCCACCAAATAAGGCCCCTAAAAAAAAAAATTCATTTAGGGCCCCAAATTTGTTTTTTTTCATTTTTGGCCCAAAACAAAAAAAAATTAAAATTGGGTATTGGGCCTCAAATCACCGGCCCGGGCCTGTGTGGACCATCGGTTCACACGATATTAAACCATCGGTTCACATGATATTGGTTATCCGATTGAATGTTTGTTCATTTTTCTATGTTGATCACAAATTTTGCTTTATTTTGAAATTATGCATGTTCATTTATCAGTTTCACGTGTTGTTTGTTTGGGTCCAGATAGTAGCTATGTTAGAAAATCAGACTTTGCTACTCTCTTTTTCCCCTATTGGACTCTTGTGCAATGTTTTCAAATATTACTTCTGCCTATTTCTCCATGTTTTGATTTTAACTTCTGCTTATTTCTCCATGTTTTAATTTGAATATATGTCTAGGTTTGATAGTTTGAGTGAAATTGCATATAAATTACTAAAATTTCAATTATTGTTTAAAACGTTTTCACAACATATTAATTGCGAAAACACTGTCGTGGTTGTTTTCTTTACATTATAAGTTTCTATGTGACTTGAACAACATGAAAGATAATCTTTCTGCATAGTGGTCATTTCTTTTTAACAGGTTTATTAAATTTTAGATGTTATTTATGCTCAATACGACACTACCAATAGGTCTAATACCTTAAAATAAGTAATTATTTTAGTCTAGATATCAAGCTTATTTCTTTTCTTTTTTTACCAAAGTTTTACTAATTTCCTTTTTCTGGTTAATAGGAAAATTAAAAATTTCTTGTTTTCTGTTTTTGTTAGTTTAGCTTTTTGATATGGATTTTTTCATTTTAATTTGGATCGATGATTGAACATATTTTAATATAAAATTTCTTTTTAATAATATTAGAATCTGGAAACTTTTTTAATTTTGAATATTGATGTGAACCAATGAAATTGACTTTTTAAAATTTGATGTGGACACCATTATATGCATATAGCCAACTTTTTTTAGTAATTTTTAAATTAAGAAATTTTCCTACTTTAATATCATGTTGGTTTATTATTGTTAATGAAATTTTATACATAATTTTCTTATTTTTAATATTTTTAATAACAATAATTGAGATTGTAAACTTTTCTAATTTTAAATGTTGACGTGGAGCAATAGAATTGGTCGTTTAAAATCATATGTGGACGTCATGAAAAGCCTATAGCTTCAATTTTTATTAGTAATAGATACTAGATTTTGCACCCACGCTACGCGTGGGTATTTTTTTAATATTTTGATAAAAATAATATGTAATCAATTATATATATTGAGGTATTACTTTGTGTTTATTGGTAATTGTAATATAATACATATAAAAAATATTACTTGTTTAATCTCAGAAATTATATATAGTTTGTAAGATCTTAATGGTTTTGTTTTGAATCTATATATGTCTCATTTGAAAAATAAATTATTTGGTTGAATACTTATAAGTTAGTATACCAAAACCAATTAAAAGTATAACAAAGTAATCAAATGATATTTAATAAAAATAGTATTGACACGAAGATAAAATATTATACATCACTTCTTCAAATAAAGAAAATAATTTTTTTTGCATCACTTCACTTTAATGTTATTCTCATTCCTTAGCTACTTTAATCAATTCAAATTTTCAATTTATTTTTCAAGTTAAAAAGCAAACAAATAAGCACAAATCTTGCTCTCGTATCTATGAAAAAAATAATTTTGAAACCAAAATAATATATAAATATGGAATGAATTTTGAAACAAATTTATAATAACAAAAAACCAACAAAATAAATATACTGTTTGTAAGTTTTACCTTGAACATATAGAAGCCGAATTTTGTCTTGTGACATATTGGTTTTGGTAACTTTCAATGGCTCTTCGATGAGTTCATAAACCTAAACGATGATGATTAATTCTCATACTTAGGGACCATTGCAAAAATTATTAAAGTAACAAACATTATTTTATATCTGAGAAAATTGGTTTACACATGATCATTTTTCCTTCATTGTAGTCATATTTCTCAATCCATGAATGGATTCTTTCTCATGTCGTTCTTTATTATTTTTATATTCCATCATTTGATCAAAAAGACAATAAAGTTGGCAAAATCAATACAACTTACATAAAAATTTAGAAAAATAAATGACAAATTGAACAACTCAAAACAAAGTAATCCTACATTGATCTATGCCTCTATGGCAATCCCAATCTGAAGATAAAAATGTAAGTTATTATATCCATTGCGCACGATTTATTCCATGCGATCGTGTGGAAAGTTTTTTTGGACATGTGTAAAATTTAGATGCTAATGTAGATTATAATTATTGGTTAATTAAACTCCTATGTGGAAGTCTTAGAATCAAGTAACTTTAACTTTTATAAGTAACATATATATTTTTTATAGATGTTTTTTTTTTGACATTGATAAATTTTTATAGATAATTAATCATTTTTGTAACAATAATGGTGGTAAATTATTTCATCATAATAAAAGAGATTTTACTATTATATTTATTTTTAGTTATTTATATACTGGAGACCACTATTTTAAATTAAAAATTTTCATAATTTAATATCATGTTGTTTTTTGTTGTTTATACATAATTTCCTTATATTATATATATTTTTATTAACAATAGTATTAGAATTTGGAAAATTTCTTAATTTTGAATGTTGATGTGGACCAATAAAATTGATTGTTTAAAATCGTATGTGAACACTCTTATATGCATATAACATCAACTTTTATTTGTGACATATAATTTCCAATTTTTTTTTTGTTAAACTTTTTATGTTAATTTTCCATAGAGTTAGCATAGATATCAACTTAACTTCATTTTAAATGATTTTTTCTTTTGTTAATTTAGCTATTTTGATATTTATTTTCATTTTAAGAGACACGATTTTTTAAAATTCTTGATATTATTGAAGATTTAATTAAAATACTGATTTGGCATATTTTAATTGGTCGTTTAAAATCCTATGTGGACGCCCTGAAAAACCTATAAGCTAAACTTTTATTAGTAATAGATGATACAAAATTTAATAAATATTTCATTATAAATTAATTTTGAGAGTTTATTGATTAATAAAAAAAACTATAGGTACCCTAAACACTGTAGGGTAATCTATATGAACCCATGAGTAAAGGGTATCCGTTTATTTTGAACCCTCATTTTTTATATAAATATGGTAGGGTAATGGACTTGAATTTTTTTTTGGGTTTAAGGTACCCTATAGGTAATTATCCTAATTTAACATCACTACTTTCCGGTAGCATCGAGTACAGTGACTTCATCCCCAAATACAGAGCAACAACAGAATCAAAATGGAATTTAGACTAGCAAAAACGAAGGATACATTGCAAGGAGTTAGTTAATAATACCACCTTAATGTTTGGCTGCACCGCGACAATAATCCCATATCTTCCACATACACATCAGCAACTTGTTGATGGTGTGCATTCACAACTGTACCTCCTTTGATCACAATCCTCGTCGATGAAGAAGAGGAAGAAGACGGAACCCCGCAAGATGCCACACCCTACTCTCTCCCTGCACTACAAAACTGCAAAAAAAGACATTCAAATATCATCAGTCAGACAGTTCATAGTCGAATTGTCATATCAATATTTGGATAGATTTCTTTCAGAGATTGACAATCAATTTGTATCTGTTTGTATTTCAATTTCATGAAAGTAAATGTATTGGATTAGCAAATAAACTTAAATTATTTGTTACTTGCTTAAAAATTCTGCTTAAGAATTAGAGAATTTTATAACTGAATGAAGCTTTCAGAGTTGCTTGTAACAAACCCAACTTGATACGATGAACAATTCATAAGAGAGAAAGATCAAACAACGAGACAAAATCAGAAAGAAGCTGTCATCTGATCATTTCAAGGGCGAGAGCGAAGAAGAAACAACATCGAGTGATGATCAAACACACACCTGAGTAGCCGAATCTGAGACGGAAGGCGATGGAAACAGAAGAAATAGAGAGAGGATGAAGAAGATTGCATCCATAGGTCTCATTGCCATTGATGAAGAAGCTTGACAAAAGATCTTTGTTACGGGAAAAATATGACGAGATAAATCCGATCCCGAGAACCATCGAGATTCCGGAGATCGGCGAATCGGGATTAGAAGGTGATCGAAAAGAAAGAAGAACACCTCGGAATTCCTGGTTCAATGGTGATCAATGTTGATGAAGATGATAGTATGAATATTGAATATGTTAATTTTATTAGAAGGGATTTACATATATTTATACAAGCGTAGGGGAGAAATTAGGGAGAGATCTAATTACAGTAAATGCCTAAATATATAGTTTACATATTTAGCTAATTTGCCCCCTCAAGATGGAGGATTCTTGAAGACTTCAATCTTGGAACAAGCATGTTGGAAACGTGATCGTGGGAGTGGTTTGGTTAGTGTATCCGCAAGTTGGGCATTGGTGAAGACGTGAGAGACTCGTAACATACCACCCTTAATCTGATCTCGTACGAAATGGTAGTCAAGTGCGATATGCTTCATGCGCGAATGAAATACCGGATTCGCACATAAGTATGTGGCACCAATATTATCACAATAAACAACTGGGGCAACTGGGAGTGGAAGCTTCAGTTCACTGAGTAATGAACACAACCATCGGATCTCAGTCGATGTATTAGCGACAGCCCTATACTCAGCTTCGGTTGAACATCGGGCTACACCTCGATGTTTCTTCGAGGACCATAAAATGGGATTACGACCAATATAAACATTTGTCGAGATAAAATCATCCATATCACCTGCCCAATCAGCATCGGAAAAGGCGTGTAGAGTGAGAGGGGTAGTTTTATGGAGAAGAATACCATGAGTTTGTGTTCCTGCAAGATAGCATAAGACCCGTTTTGCGGCTGTCTAGTGGTGTTGACTCGGTCTATGCATAAATTGTGATAGGCGGTTGACGGCGTAAGCCAAATCAGAGCGTGTAAACGCAAGGTATTGAAGACTCCCAACAAGAGACCGGTATTGAGTAGAATCAGTCAAAGGAGCACCATCATTGAGACTGAGTTTGGGGGAAGGCGAGAGCGGTGTGGATACAGGCTTGGCATCGGTCATATTGTGCTTGGCAAGGAGTTCGGCTATGTATTTGCGTTGCATCAAATGTAGACCGGTTGCGGATTTAGTTACCTCAACACCAAAAAATAATGAAGGTCTGTTGGGTCTTTGATGGAGAAACGAGTAGCAAAACTTGTGAGAACTTCAGAAACCCGAGAGGAATGATCACCAGTGATAATAATGTCATCGACGTAGACAAAAACATAAGTAATCGTGTTGCCAAGAGAGTGGATAAAGACTGACGTATCAGCAAGTGACGGTGTGAACCCATTGTCGAGAAGATGTTGTTTTAGAGATATATACCATGCCCGGGGGGCTTGTTTGAGACCGTAGATGGGCTTGCGAAGTCGACAAACAAACGACGGTCTATCTTTGTCAACAAAACCAGGCGGTTGAGACATGTATATTTCTTCAGTTAGCTCGCCTTGGAGGAAAGCATTGTTGACGTCAAGTTGTTTGATTGGCCATGATTTTGCGGTGGCAACACTGAGAACGAGGCGAATAGTCGTGGTCTTGATCACTGGGATAAAGGTTTCAGCATAATCCAATCTATATTGTTGTGTATATCCTTTGGCAACAAGGCGCGCTTTGTAGCGGTCAAGAGTACCGTTGGAGTGATACTTTGTCGTGAATACCCATCCACACCCAACAAGATTCTAACGTGGATGAGACGGAACCAGATCCCACATATGGTTGCCGGTATGAGCATCAAATTCAGTCGATGCAGCACGACTCCAATTTTCATCTTTGAGTGCATGAGCAATCGTTCTCGGTTCTATGATGTCTAACGACGGAACCTGTAACAGCAAGAGATAATTTTTTTGTTAGTTTTTGGATGTTATTCTGGTTTTGTGGTTCTTTAGAAGCGGCGATTTGAGATGATGTTTGGGAACGGTGGTGTGTAGTGGGGTTTGTACGACTAGTTTGGTGTGGATTAGGCCGATTTGTAGGTGACTGGGCATGAGTTGTGGGTTGCAACTCAGTGTGAATAGGAGCAATGGGCTTAGAGGAATATGGGCTTGGTTGGGCATGGGTTGCAGCCCATTATCATTTGAAGCAGTGGGCTCAGAAATATTGGTGGAAGAAGGAGAAGGGTGATGAGGATGAGAACGTAATACATGTGTGTCGTCGTTGTGGAGAACTGAAGTTGAGAAAGATGGCGGTTGATCGGAGTGAAGGACTGAGCTCGAGGGTCCGTTGTGAGTGGCCGTGTGAAGATTGGTGAGGGGAATCTGTGTGACAGGCGGCTGATCTTGATATACGACATCACATTCAATTTCAGTGATCGCTGGGTTTGTTGAATCACGAAAAGGAAAAGACGTCTCGTAAAATCTCACATGGCGGGAAGTATATGTTGAAACACAGACCGAGAGACGATCAACGAGGCTGACCCGAAGTGGCAAAACCAATATATTACCGTGAGTAAGACCCAAAGGATCACCAAGATGGTGTACCTAAGCGAGGTGAACCCAAGTGGCTGACCTTAAGAAGGTTGACCCGAGATGGCAGACTGGAGAGGCAGACCGAAAGATGGCAGACCCGAGGAGACGGTTGAAGTGGTAAGTCCGAGAGGCATGCTGAAGTGGAGTCAACGGAAGAGTACGGGCCCTCAAGTGTGACCATAGAAGCCGGTGACAATGATGAGCAAGGCCAGGAGAAGAAGTATCCCGAGGGTACTTGGTTGAGATACAAGTAGCCCGAGGGACTTGGCCGAGTGATGCAAATGGAGAGGCAGAAGCAGATGTCAGAAGTTTGGCAGTTGACGAACAACTTACCACCGTTGGATCAAGCTCAAATTTGGGGACAAGATAGAGCTATGGCTTATCTGTCATCCAGAAGTGGTTTGAGGCCAATCCAACGGTGCGATCAGAAGTTAGGCCAGTTCTCGTGAAGTCGGTACAAGTTGACCAAAGCACTATTCCGAGTGCGTGCACTGTAGCAAGACGTGTGCACTGTTCATGCGTAAGACATTTTCTTTGTGTAGTTGTCAACTTATGAGTCATGTATGTGAGTCATTTGTGAGTCATATAGATGAGTCACATTTATGTGAGTCATATAGGTTAGTCATATATATGAGTCACATGTGTGTGAGTCATATGTGGTTAGTCACATATGTGAGTCATATATTTGTGTTGTAACTAGAGTTAGATTCTTAACTAGAGTTAGTTTCTTCTTGCTATATATATGTGATGTAAGTGAAGAAGAAATCTAAGTTAATCAATGAGAAGTTAAGGGAGAGAAGGAAGAGACTCAAGAAGAGCTCTTCCTCTCTTCTCTTGTTTTTCCTCAATCGATTCTCTTCACCTCCCTAAATCCAATATACTCTTGTTCTTGTTATTCATACTCTATACTTTTCATACTCTTATTCTCCATATACTCCCATTCTTTGATCCTCTCTCTCTCTTGTTCTTTATTCTTCATATTCCCCAAATCCCTACATGGTATTCAGAGCCCATGTAGAGGAAAACATCCAACACGGGGTCAGAGCCCGTGTTGAGAGAGAAAAAATCAACATGGTATCAGAGCAGATCAATTCAGAGCGGATCGCTCTTGAGACCTAGCTTCCGCAAAAATTGTGTAGTCCTTCTGTATGATCGTGTATGTCTCATATGATTTGTGTGCTATTTAGCCACATCATGAGTTCAGTAAAGGCAGAAGAGAAGAGAGAGAGAAAAATATCAAAAAGAAAAGCTATGGCGGATGAAGAAGTGAAGTGATTCCCGGCGAATCCGGTCTTAACATCAAGAAGATGCTGTGACGATTGTGGAAGCTGTGGAGATTCAAGTTAAATCCGTGCTCAACCAAGAAGATCCCAAGAAGGGATCCAAGAAGAAAGAAAAAGATCCCAAGAAGGGATTCAAGAAGATCGAACCGATCCCAAGAGGGGATCATGTGAAAGACCAACTCGTGGTGATTGTCATGAAGACTCATGTGTCTTTTTCAGCACAAACGAAGTCTGTGATCAAGTTTTCTATCCCAGCGACCATTTGGACTATATGCTCACCTCATCTAGAGCACACCTCGAAGTAGAATCAGTTCAATCCGAGTTCAGGTGAAGAAGTTATTCAACTTCCAAGACATGTGATTCCCAGCTTACGCGAATCGGACATACGTGCGTTCAAAGAATTTTTCCAACCAAACCAGAACGAATCAAGCTATGAAACAAATTATTCTGGAATCTTGATTCATCAGAGAAGCCGGGAAAATTGGATTCACGATAACGCCGGTTCAGACTTGGAAGATATGAATTTTACAATTCAATGGACCTGCTTCAGGCCTTATGGCGCGACTGAGCCAAATATCGTGTCGCACAGCCCAACTCGGGTACGATCTCGATACAAAACCAATTTGAGAATCTTGCAAGACCTCTTATTTTTCCAACAAGATCAAGATCAGAAGAAATGGCGATCGGATCACAAAGATACACCCCATTTGCCAAAATGGGTCAACTTGGTTCTAGAAAGAAGATCCCAAGAGGGGATCACGTAAAAGATCAAGCCCAAGAAGGGATGATCAAGCAATCCTTGCAAACTTACTCAGATACGGCTGCAGAGGAGAAAGAAATCCTTGATAAAAGAAAAAGACAAAGAGATGCTCAGCAAATCCAGTTCGTGTCAAGCACTTCGAAGGTGGATTGATAAGGACCAGATCGTTGAAGTCATTTCTCTAAGCACCTTGGAACATCATATTGGTTCTAAGGAGTGCTCTCAAGGTATTGTTGTCGAAAGGAAGAAGTGTGGGTCACTACTCAACCACACGGTCTTCATCTTCTCCCAAGATTGGCATACCCAAATCTTTGCAATCTTGAGAGGAAGTGATTCTACATAATCGTGTGGTCGACCCTTGAATTGGGCGTCTTGAAAGCCGGCCGATCAAAGTATTCAGACCGGATGATGATGACGTTCCATGTTGTTGCCGACCCCGTACAGACCGGAGACACGAAAGCTTGGCCGGTATGGCAAGCCGGAAACACGGATCAAGAGGTGGCGGTTTTTACATAAACTAGCTCCACGGTCTTCCTTTGCAAGATTGGCTCTCTTCGATACTCGAGCCGATCTTGAGAGGGAGTGTTGAAATGGAGCCGTGGAGCTCCTCAATATGGTTAGTGGCGATCTCAAATTGTGGCGACCCATGTGGCGTCTACGGGAGGTGTCGTACAATTTTACACAAGGAGGCGATGCAATGGTTTCCCAAAGCGGCGGATCAAAGGCTTAGTTGGGATTGACCAAGTGTGTGGCGACACCGATCGAGTGGCTTCTCAACAAGACGGTTGAAGTGGTAAGTCCGAGAGGCATGCTGAAGTGGAGTCAACGGAAGAGTACGTGCCCTCAAGTGTGACCATAGAAGTCGGTGACAATGATGAGCAAGGCCAGGAGAAGAAGTATCCTGAGGGTACTTGGTTGAGATACAAGTAGCCCGAGGGACTTGGCCGAGTGATGCAAATGGAGAGGCAGAAGCAGACGTCAGAAGTTTGGCAGTTGACGAACAACTTACCACCGTTGGATCAAGCTCAAATTTGGGGACAAGATAGAGCTATGGCTTATCTGTCATCCAGAAGTGGTTTGAGGCCAATCCAACGGTGCGATCAGAAGTTAGGCCAGTTCTCGTGAAGTCGGTACAAGTTGACCAAAGCACTATTCTGAGCGCGTGCACTGTAGCAAGACGTGTGCACTGTTAATGCGTAAGACATTTTCTTTGTGTAGTTGTCAACTTATGAGTCATGTATGTGAGTCATTTGTGAGTCATATAGATGAGTCACATTTATGTGAGTCATATAGGTTAGTCATATATATAAGTCACATGTGTGTGAGTCATATGTGGTTAGTCACATATGTGAGTCATATATTTGTGTTGTAACTAGAGTTAGATTCTTAACTAGAGTTAGTTTCTTCTTGCTATATATATGTGATGTAAGTGAAGAAGAAATATAAGTTAATCAATGAGAAGTTAAGGGAGAGAAGGAAGAGACTCAAGAAGAGCTCTTCCTCTCTTCTCTTGTTTTTCCTCAATCGATTCTCTTTACCTCCCTAAATCCAATATACTCTTGTTCTTGTTATTCATACTCTATACTCTCCATACTCTTATTCTCCATATACTCCCATAGTTTGATCCTCTCTCTCTCTCTTGTTCTTTATTCTTCATACTCCCCAAATCCCTACATGGTATTCAGAGCCCATGTAGAGGAAAACATCCAACACGGGTTCAGAGCCCGTGTTGAGAGAGAAAAAATCAACAGTATATATGCGGCCAGTGGGTATATGTAGACAGTAATACGCATTATGTGTTGTTGAATACCCAAGAAAAGCACATTGCAGAGATCGATCGTCAAGTTTATGCGTGGTATATGGACGTAACCACGGAAAACATAAGCAGCCAAAGATCCGTAGTTTCTCATAGTTCGATGGTTGTTGAAAAAGTTTCTCGAATGGTGTAAGCATGGACAACACCGGTGTTGGCATACGATTGATCAGATATACCGCTGCAGCGAACGCATATGGCCAATACGTCTTTGGAATTGATCCTACCGAGAGGAGTGTGAGACCAGTTTCGACTATATGTCGATGTTTTCTTTTGGATACTCCATTGTGCTCTGGCGTATGCAGAGGTGAAGTAAGGTGAGAGATTCCACTGGATGATAAGAAGGCTCTTAAAGCAACAAATTCACCACCATTATCGGAAAAGAGAGTTCTAATCCGAGTTTGAAAACGGTTTTCAACGAGAGATTTGAATGCAATGCAAGTGTTTTGGACATCAGATTTTTGCTTTAATGGAAACAGCCACATATATCGAGTGAAATGGTCGATAAAAACAATGTAGTATTTGTAGTTTTCAAGAGATAAAATCGGTGATGTCCACACATCCGTGTAAACATATTCAAGAGGGCGATGAGAATCAATAGAAGAATGGGTGAAAGGCAACTTGTGGCTTTTATTAAGAAGGTAGCCGGAACAAGATAAAAGTTTGTGATTTAAAGAAGAAATAGGAAGCGAAAAATCAGAAACAATTTTGTTTAAAATAGAGGAAGATGGATGACCCAATCGTGAATGCCACATTCGGAGACTCGTTTTTGGACCAGAAAAAGATAATAACGCCATTGCTCGAGAGCTTGAGACCGGTCACTCATACAACTGATCTTTAGTCCTGCCTTGGAGTAACGGACCCCTGTACTGAGATCCTTCACCTGAAAGGAGACAGGGAAAATTCGACAGAAACATTATTAGTGTTACAAAGATGATATACAAAGATAATATTCTTCTGTATCTCAGGAACACATAAGATGTTATCCAAAGTTAAAGATCGAATAGGTGAAGGAAGAGATGTGGAACCGGTATGAGAGATATTGAGGTTCGAACCATCGGCGAGTAACACATCATCTCCACTATGATAAGCTTGATGGAGGGAAAGGTTGTTGAGATCAGAGGTTATATGATGCGTTGCGCCAGAATCCACAAGCCAATTGTTCGCCGTATAAGGTGCATTGGCAACAAGATTGGCACGTGGTTGCCAAAGACGAAACGATGTTGGTGGCATCGGTTGGGCAGATGATTGCAGAGTCTGGATTTGAGGACATCTTCGTGCGCTATGGCCTTGAGTATTGCAAAACTGACACTTTCCCAAGTAGGGACGCGGAGCTCGCGAGTCATTGTTGGTTTGATACGATTGTGGCGACCAATTGGTGTTGTAATTGTTGTAACGATTGGTGTTGTTTTTGTTGCTGGTGTGGTTGTTGTTGCGGTTGTTGGTGGGACGTTATTGAATGTCGTTTGCAGAGATGGGAAAAGGAGAAGAGTGTGAGATCTCAGCGGCCGCAAGAAGCTTGGCTTCATGGTTAAGGAGACGCTCATGGACTTCTGTGAGCGTTGGAGGTGTATCTTTACCCTCGATCTGATCCACCACCGTCTTGCAGTCATCCGAAAGACCAGCGAGAACAAATTCAAGCTGATCCTCATGATCATAAGATTTGCCAAGAATCGCAGCTTGATCCAGACGAGTTAACATGCCTTGCATATATTCATCAATGGTTTTGGTACCTTTGGTGAAGTTTTTGATTTGAGCAGATAATTGCTTCACATGACCGCGACTCGGATTTGCATACGCTGATGTAAGCTTTGTCCAGATCTGTGATGTTGTGGTGGTGCGAGACAAAAGCGGTTGAAGGGGTTGCGAGATGGCTCCGAGGAGAGCAATGTAGATTAGTTTGTCTTGACGACTCCATTTGATAAAGGCGGGATTGGGAGAGACAGCATTGTCAACTGTAACGGTAGCAGACGAAGCAGCGGTGGTGCCATCGAGATGACCAACAAGGCCATGCCCATCGAGAAGAGCGTTAACTTGGAGGCTCCACATGAGATAGTTGGTGTTGTTGAGTTTGGTGACGTTCGACATGTTGATATTGAGGATTGTGTTGGCGTTGATGGCGGTTGTTTCAGTGGAGGTCAGAGTGTTGTTGATGATGGGGGCTTCCATGGCGGCTAAAAAACGTGTTGTTCTGATACCATATGCATACTGAATATGTTAATTTTATTAGAAGGAATTTACATATATTTATACAAGCGTATGAGAGAAATTAGGGAGAGATCTAATTACAGTAAAACTGCCTAAATATATAGTTTACATATTTAGCTAACAGATAGAGAGTATGAGAGAAAAAAGAGATAGACAAAAGAGAATATTTCTGATTTTTCGTGTTTTTCTCATAATCGCAACGATTTTACATAAAAGTTTCATAACTCAACAGGTTTAAGGAAATAAGATAACCAAACCAGGTTATTGAAAAGATAAAATTAAACTAAGAGATAGATTTGAGATAGAAATGTGACGGAATGGAAAATCCTGTAACAATCTCCCTCCGCCTGTGTTGTCATATCATTCAACTTCCTTTAATTAATTATTTCTTTCTCTTGCTATTGGCCTTCGTCAACGCAAACGCAAAATCAAATCGATGAGAGTTACAAACCGGACGGTCGAACCGCAATCCGGGGACATTTCCGGTACGATCCCTGCTTAAAAAACAACAAAAACCGATTTTTATTTACAAAACCGGTTGAACTGGGGTTGCTTCTTTGTTTCGGTTTCGCAAAAGTCCAGCAAGGGCGGCCGGTTCGCGGTTTCCCGCAAAACTCTTTGGCTAAGAAAGAAGGTTTTGATGTTAATGAAAGGTTAAGTTTTTCTTCGATCTCCGGTCTCCAAATCTCGACTTCTCTTCTCGCTCCAAGCTGACGAGCTCTACGTCTTCTTCCTTCCAGGTAACCAGTTTTCTCTCATTGACATCATCTCTATCTAATTCTGAGGCGAATGCGATCTTGTTTCTCATTGATTTTGTTCGATTTTATAGTTCAGGTTTTTATTGTTTGTTAGAGGATTTATTTCTAGCTCTGGTCTGGTCTTTGCTTGGTCTCGTTTTTTGTTATCTGAATTTGAAAGCTGGGTTTGGATTTTATCATCTGAATTCAAGCTGTGGAGATTTGAAAAATTTGCTTCTTTCTCAATTTTCTATGATGTGGGTTATAAATTTGTGCTTCTGAGTTTTGTGTAGCTGATCATCTAGCTTATAGTTCTTTAGCTTCTCCATTATAGATGGGTCGCTCAAGAGTTATTGATACGCCTGGGGATTTAATCCATTGAAGTAAACTAAGCTCTTGCATCGATCCAACTTAAGTCTTTTATGGTGGTTCTTCAATTTGTGCCAAGTTACTGAATCTGCTGTGAATAAATTTATGGCAGATGGGTCAGCTTGTATCTGACAAGCATGTACGTTACATTCTGATGGCAGAAAAGGTACTACAAACTATATCACCTCTTTCCTCATTCTCCCTGTTTATGTCACTATCATGATAACTTATTCTCGCTGTTTATGTCACTATGATTATACCTTATGTTCTCGTGTTCAATTGCTTTCGAATTATATTTACTTGATAGAAGAAAGAGAGTTTTTGAGTCTGTGGTGATGGATCATCTAAGGATGAATGGTGCATACTGGGGATTGACTACTCTGGACTTACTCGACAAGCTCGGCACTGTTTCCGAAGATGAAGTGGTATCATGGGTCATGACGTGCCAGCATGAATCTGGTGTGTACTAGAGTATTATATTTCTCTACTATGATATGATTGCAGAGATCAGCAATTTTTACTTGCCAATAGAATAATGAAAAAAGGATGCATGGGTAGGCAGTGAAAGCAGGTGTCTTGGACAATCATTAGAAAACAATCATTGTTAGTGATTGCTTTAAATGCAGCAAACAGAACTATGGGGACCTTTGAAGTTGATGTTCATCCTTAATCATAAGATTTCGCTGCAGTAGAGGTTGATAACAAGTGATTCTTTTCTGTGCAGGTGGTTTTGCCGGTAATACTGGACATGATCCACATATTTTATATACACTCAGTGCTGTACAAATCGTGGCCCTCTTTGACAAACTAAACGTTCTTGACGTTGGAAAAGTATCAAGTTGTATCCTCTTATCACTTAGTTTCTTGTTAATGTCACTAACTCTTTCTTGTTCACCAATAGTCATGGTGGAACTTTACATATTCTTGAATGATCGATGAGGTAAAATGCAAAAAAAGTACTCACCAGAGTGCCTAGGGTAGATATTATTATGGTTTCCTGAATACAAAATTAGATGTTGCTGGGTTGCAGAATGAAGATGGATCCTTCTCAGGAGATATGTGGGGAGAAATAGATACGAGGTATTCTTCTTGGCCATGTATCACTGAGACATTTATGTATCTCTGTTGGTTACTTTCCTATGTTAAATCTTAACTGCAAGCTGTTTATGTAGGTTTTCGTACATAGCTATATGCTGTCTCTCAATATTAAAATGTCTTGACAAAATCAATGTGGAGAAGGCCGTTGATTACATTGTGAGCTGCAAAAACCTGGATGGTGGTTTTGGGTGCACACCTGGAGCGGAGTCCCATGCAGGACAGAGTATGTTATGCTATTTGAGTTTTTTTTTTCTTTTTCTGTGTCATCTACCCGATTGGTACTTGCAGTTAGTGTTCTAGATGACTTTACTGAGTTAAGAAGGCAGATCCCATCACTGCCATTAAACTATTCCAAGGACTGGGATACTCAGCTATTTTTTGTTTCTGTGGTTGAGGTGTCATTGCTACACCCTCGTGTAGATAGTATTGGACAGTTTCATGGTAACATCATATGGTAAAGGATGGTTATTCTTTATTGTTTCAGTTTTCTGTTGCGTGGGTGCTCTTGCTATCACTGGGAATCTCCATTATGTTGATAAGGACTTACTTGGCTGGTGGTTATGTGAAAGACAAGTCAAGTCTGGGGGTTTAAATGGACGACCCGAGAAACTCCCTGATGTAGGCGTTGAGCTTCTCCAGTGAGAGACATTTGTATACTTTCCCTAGATCTTACACAATTTTTATCTTACGTATTACTAGCTAATATTACGTATTTTTTGTTTACTAGCTAATATTACGTATTCTGATTACTAGCTAATATTACGTATTTTTTGTTTTCGTCTCTGGGAGACTTGCGATTCTTCGTCTGGCCTTTTCATTTTCCTCATACCATTTCTCACTTGTAATCTCTCTGGGTTTTGTTGCGTGGTAGGAGTCGGAAACACAGTAGAAAACATGGATGATAGTTGCGCCGTTTGCGCAGAGAATCTCGGATGGGTTGCTTACGGATCTTGTGGTCACCGAGAGGTTTGCTCTACATGCTCATATTCGGCGATCGCCGGTGCTGTATCTGCAAAACCGAATGTCCCGTCGTCTTCGTTACAAAGGTTAGGGCTTTTCTCCTTTACTATCTCTTAAATGTCCAACTTTTTGTTGCTCTTTAGTGGCAAAAATACCGATAAATATTTGCTAAGATAGTGTGAGGAACGGAAACTAAAACTTGTAAATCTGCTTGAAATTACTCGAATCTCGGGCTACATTTACACTATCTGCTCTTTCCCCTGCAGGCTTTTGGTGATTATACGAAGACGATTACTGATTTCTCGACCTTCCCGTCAGAACCAAAGGAAGGTCAAGTAGGATGTGGCTGGTATCATGAGGAAACCAAAGCTTTCTTTGATGACTTGAACCAGTACACAAGGATTAAGGCAATGTGAAGACTCTCGTGCACCTCTTGTGACAAGACAAAGAAGAGCCAAACAAAGGATGGATCTAACCATCGTTTGCGGTTTGAGAGCGTTGAACACTTGAAGGATCATTTAAATCATCAGCACAAATTGCATATGTGCAGTTTATGTCTTGCAGGTCGTAAGGTCAGGATCCAAAGTTGCCCTTCTTTGGTCTAAGATTTCTGCTAACGATTTCTCATGAACAAGCTCATGCATGCTTTTGTTATGACAGGTATTCATCTGTGAGCAAAAGCTATTTGCTAAGGCACAACTGAATCAACATATAAGTAGCGGTGACTCGGAAGTGGATGGAAGTGAGAGTGAAAGAGGAGGCTTCACTGGTCATCCTATGTGTGAGTTCTGTAAGACTCCATTCTATGGTGGCAATGAGCTATACACTCATATGTCTAGAGACCACTACACCTGTCATATATGCCAAAGGTAAATGAAATTTGTATTTATTAAAGTTGTGAATTTTGATTGTCCTCGAAATGATTTCATCTGCTTCAATTTGGCATTGCGGGCTGAAACCGGGACAATATGAATATTATGGAAACTATGATGATTTGGAGGTATGAATGTAATCTTATGGTCTAATATCGTGGCTGCATTGGGTTCTGACTCTTTTTATCTGTAAATGTTTCTCACTTCTTTTTGCAACAGGCTCATTTCCGCAGCGACCATTTTCTATGTGAAGACGGGTCTTGCCTTGCTAAGAAGTTCATAGTTTTTCAAATCGAAGCTGAGTTGAAAGTAAACCCTTTTTTATTTTATTTGTTTCCCCATTATTTGTTATGTTCTGCTCTATGGTGACACAGTGATGTTTAAAGGACCACTTGCACTTTTTTTAGAGGCATACTTCTATTGATCATGGAGGTAGAATGTCCCGGTCTCAGCAAAGCGCATCGCTACAGGCATGTATCTTTTTCAGAGTATCGCTCTTGCGTGTTAACTTTTGCTTGCTTATGTTCAATCTTTGGTTGTTTCAGATACAAGCGGCTTTCCAATACCAGAACAGTCGCCGTGGAAGAAGACCATCATCTCGTCTCGAGACTAATCTTGCAGTTCTGGAATCTCAAGCATCTTATGCCATTAACGATGGTCATCCTCTTCTTCAACCTATGAGGAGCTCTGGAGGTTCACGTCTGGGAGAATCTTCTTTTCCTCCACTCTCTGTGCAAGCAAACCGTGGCCAAACAAGATTTGGACAGAACTTAGAGAGTTCATTTAGTAACACCATGACTACTACTCATCTAAGACATCAAACAAATAGAAGTGCACCGGTTGGGCCTTCTCGAGCCTGGCCAGCGTTATACCGAGGCCCGACGCAAGCATCTATTACAAGCGGTGTACAATCTTTTAGTGCTTCTGCTCAATCTCAATCTCAAACTAGGCACCATGCCAGGGTTGAAATTACTAGAACTCTTGCTTCTGCAGTTCCACAGGATGCTCGTAATGAACATACTGCAGTTGGTGGATGTTCATCTGGTTCTTCACTGAATTCCGGCAATGCAAAGAGGAATCATCACTCATCTTCAACTCCTAAAATGTCTGATACAAGATCTCTAGATCAGCCTTCTCATTCTGGTTCTCCTCCAGTTTCTGCTGTGAAAAATCGCAGGGCATCATCGGCCGGTGCTAAGGTGTCGAACATCCAAGAACCACAAGGTGTTTCTGATGCACAGTTTGCCAACAAGAGTTTGGTTGAAAAAATACGTGCCAGCCTCGGTCACGATGAAGAGTTATTCATGGCCTTCAAGGATACATCAGGAAAGTATCGTCATGGTTCGATCGATGCAAGAACTTACTTAAGAGTATGTGAAAGGCTATGGCTTGTCTCACTTAGTTCTTGATATGGCTAGACTCTGCCCTGACCCTAAGAGACAGAAGGAGCTCATTGATACCCACAATGCTTGCTTGAGAAGAGGAAACGATACAGTGGAGAATAGGTGCACTGTGCGGAGCAGTTCTCAGGCGAAAGAGAGTTGTGGTTTGAAGAAAAACAAAGGGAAAGCTGTGAAGGTTGAAAGTAGCAGTGACCCCATGGGAGTTAAGTTGCAATTCTCTGACAAATCTCAGGATGAAGACAAGGATGCATACACCGTTCAGACAAAGGCAAAACAAAAGTGACAACAATTGTGGATTCTTCATCAGCTGGAGTGGGATTAGCCAACACGGGCAAGCAATGTAAGAAAACTTCAAAGTTTCACAGAGCACGTCTAGGCGAGATATCAATGGCTGCAGTACTAAACCTTAGGAATTCTAACCCAAAGCCTGAAACAGCATCTAAGAATGATAACTCCAAAAGTAGCCAGAGCTCTAGCGGTGGATTGCAACTTCGTGGTGCTTGGCGGAGAGGAAGTGCAAAACTCTTCTCCTAGTAACACAATCTCTGGTCTCTTTTGCCTCAGGAAAATGAACAATGATATGACGAAGAGGAGCCTTTTTTTTTTAGGGAAATACAAGCTTGTGGTAGAAAGATTTTGCACAGACGAACCAAGTCTAACTTATCAAACAGTCATATAAGCTGACAAGTGTTTTGTGTCCTTTTGATGTAACAAAGCTTATGATGAAGTATATGGACTAACATGGTTTTGTTCAACCGAAGGTTTTCTCACTTCTATAGCACATGTAAACGATACATCTTCGTCGTCTTTGTAAGATTCGTGGAGCGAGTCCATTAGAGCAGCTGCAGAGCGAGACAAAGAAAAACACTGGACATTAAACAGCTCTGCCTAGAAAGCCTACAAGAAAACCCAGTTGATGACCAGGGAAGACAGTTACTAAGTCCCTATCACCATCACTAGACATTGTTGATTCGTTCAGGCACAGAATAAACAACAAACAGAAACACCTAAACCCTTTCTCAATATTAGATAGCCGAAAAAGCCACATAAAAAGGCTGAATAGGTCGAATTCATACACTTGCACGTTACAAATCAGAAATAGTTTCATCGTAATAACAGCAGAGATCCCAAACTTGAAACTTCAAAGCAATTGAACTAAGCATTATAGAGGCGTTGCCGTAATATCAGTAACTAAACCAAACGCAAGACAAGATATTAGACTGCTGGAATTGTTTGAAAGTTTGTTTTCCTTTTACAAGCTCCCACTTAGATGAGCAGCCCAAGTTCTGATGGTTTCAATGCACTTCTCAGACGGTAGTTGTACAGATAGTAGTGAGACCCCTCTGCATCTCCTTCACAAAACTTCAACTCTTTCAAGAAACTCTCATTGTGCATCACATCCGACGCCCAGAACACATCACAATTCTTCTGCTTACAGACGATTAGGGCATCCTTCATAAGCTGGACAAACGAGGTCTTGGTGGCGACATTGTAGTAAGAGTAAGCAGCTTTCATTGTTGTGTGTTTCCGGTTACCAAGGATAGTTGAAGTCATAATGCTGAAGCTGCAGAAGTCTGTGATATCACCAGTTTCCGGGTTTTCTACCACGTAGCTCTCGACGACATCTTTTTTTGTTTCAAACCAGTGCACGGCATCGAAGTATTCAAAGTGCGCTGCAACTCTAAACTGGCTAAGGTAGTTGCTGAGCAACTTAGTAACCTGAGAGACATCATGTGGTTCCATTGGCCTAAATCCAGGAGTGAGCGGTGCATCTGGTAAGCTGTAGAGTTTGATGGTCGTGCCCATTTTCCTTCTTGGATCAAGCTCTGTAAACCCAATCTCGATTAGCTTCTTCGGGTCCAAAAGTCTGGCCCAATTTTTGCATGTGGTGATTGGTGTAGGAACTTCATTTGGTGAGCTATAAACCCCTTGCCATATATTCTCCAAGTGAGCCCTTCTAGTCACCTCCTTGATCATGAGAGTAGCAAGTCTTTTAGACCTGAGCTTCTTGTGAACACAAAGGAGATTGACTTTTGCCATTTCAATAACCTCACCACGAACCCTGATTTTTGCTGGCACGCCACCGATGAAAGCAAGGAGTTTCTTCGAGTTCGGCTTATCGGCAAGGACTCCAACATGCCAGCTCTGCTTATAACCAGGTGGAAGCAGTATCCACCTTAGATACTCCTTGGGGAGATTAGACCTGCGGTTATTAAATTCCTCACAAAGGTGGTTATTGAGAAAGCTGAACACCTCTGTTAACATATCATCAGAGCTCAAATCGCATGTGGTCCATTTGAACCCTTCAGGAAGGTCGAACGGCACTTGCTGGACCTCAGATAACTGAATCGCCGGCTCAATTGGGCCTTCAGGCAAACTCGTGTCTCCGATATCCTTATACTGCACAACAGGTTGAGTCTCCCAGAACTTATGAGTCCTGTCTTGATACTTGGACATTCGAACCATGTTCTCCACTGTTTGAAGGAGTTGATCTGCTATCTCTTTTGCAGAGCCAGGCTGAGATTTTGACCCTCCTGGAGTATCATCTTCCATCTGACTCCTACTTGCATCCACAGGTGAAGCGATTTGACCAATTTCGGGTTTGCTAGATGAAACCTTCAGACTATTGGCAAAGGCTTCAGAGAAACTGCCTTGCTCAATTGGATTGTCCGGCTCTTGCTTGATCGGCTCCATGCTTTGCCTTAAATCAGAGGATAAATCACAATAAACTCTTAGCAATATGATTCGAGATTAGCAAGCCCTAATCATAGCGAGATCGCAGATCTCTAGCAACAAATTACATACCAACGCCTTTCCAATTTCGCATCTACTAAACAGGCAAGCAAGATTTCACTGATTCCGATAGTAACAAGCCATGAATCCGAAATGAAAAACAACGGAGAAAGCCGAGCATCGAGATTACTAACCCTAGTCATGGCGATCCCAAACCTCTAGCAACAAAATTTCACGCAAACCGTGAAACGAAACAAAAACCAAGAAAACCGAGCGACAGTATCAACAACGAAGAAATACTTACCCAAAGCTCCGGATTGAAGTGAGAGATTCGTGGAAGAAGATCGCCGGGAAATATTTGAGCTACGATCTGAGGAAACTGAGAGAAAAGCAGAAATTATAAATTTCTTGAGAAACAGAGAGGCGGGGAAACAGAGATATTAGTTTCGCAAAAATGGTATAACAAAACGGGCATGAAGATGACGCGCAAATTTAAGACGATTTTGACCCTGAGATTTCTTCAAATTTACATTATATCTTTACCGTCAGATTGAGACGAGTCCACGCGTCATAATCTCCCTTTTCAAAATTTTGGCGCCCTTACTGCCCTTTTCAACAAACTGTTAGTGACGGTCGTCGTTCCCGTTAGACAAACTTGACGGTCAGTTAACAAGAATCGTCCTTCTTTTTTTTTTTTTTTTTTTTTGTCAATCAGCATTTATAGGAAAGAAAATGGAAGGAGATAATAATATTAAATTGTTTTTTTTTTCTTTTTTTTTAATAAAAGTTGTTGCATTATTTAAAAAGGAAGCAAAAGGTCACAATTGTTTGAATCTGATGATATATAATTTTGATAAAACAAATTATATGTGGGTGCTCTTCTTGTTTTGAAAGATTGGTTTAGATTAATCTTAGTTTTGGTTCATCTCGAGGCTCATGTTTTTTGATACAGTTCTAGCGACACCAAGCTCTTTGAAAAAAGTCGTAGGTGAAGATCGGTTCAGCAGTTCAGTTTAGTGTCTAAGGTTCTTTAGCGGTTAAAATCCACTGGTTTTCTAATATCGTTTTGTATAACGCTTTTTTTGTTTGAATTTGTGTCTTTTTCTTTTAGACTTTGCTTCCGGAGGACGAGGTCCTCTCGGCTTTATGTATCTCATCCGTACTTCACCCTGTGTATTCTCCTTTGGTATTTTAATGAAATTTAGTGGGAAAAAAAAAATTAAAAAGGAAGCAAGAGCTCACAATTTTTTTATAAAAGCCCACTGTGAATGTGATGATTGCGATGATCTATCGAATCTAATTAAGGGATTACGAAATGTCGAGATCCTCAACTTATTATCCCCTGCAATTGTGGTGGATGTAAATTTTTTTCATCTCTATCTATGGAATATGTTATTGCATAAAAGGACAGGGAGATTATAAGAATATGCTCATGTTCCATGAAATGTTTAAGTCATCATGGTTAAGATGTAAGAAAATGTTTTTTTTTAGATTTTGATCCAAAGATTTCATTTAATATGGTAACAATATAATTCTAATATGCAATATCTTATTCAATTTATTATCTTAAATATATTTTGTATTTCTGTCTAAAAAATTGGAATTTGTATAAACATTTAAATTATGAAATCAATAACTAAAATTTTGTTTTATTTTACAAAAAAAAAATTAAGTATTGAAATCTCTATAATGTTAAAAATATTTAATTTATCGAGCAGAACATAAGCTATAAGATGTGTATTTAAAGATTAAATATAAAGTCTTGAAATTCTATATAATATTTTTTAAATATCAAATTTAAAGTATTAAAATTCTCTATAATATTTTAAAATATAAATAATAATTTTACTATATATTTTAACACATTTTCATATGTGTCCGGAACACTAATCTCAATCTCATAAAACATGTCTTTCAGTGATTAATGTGAATTAAATAACAAAACTTTGCACTTAAACAACCAACATATATATATATAGTTACGATGAACAACTACAACATAAATACTCTGAAACGAATGAACAAAAGACTGAAAGAGCAAGCCACCGTTTGAGAAACTTAAGAGAATAGCTCTAAAATACTAAACAATATAATTAAACACAGTATCAAACGAACATGCGAGAACTAGTGTCCAACATACTAGAACACCACTAGCTCTTAATTAACTACATAGGGTTTGTCCATTGCGGCTGAATGTTGAATCCCTGCAAATTATATTTTGATTTTCAAAAAATGAAATGATGAAAATAAATCAACAGCAACTACAAAAATACAAAACATGAAGAAGGAAGAAAATTAAACCTGAGTAGTAACGGGTACAATTTGTTGATTGTTGTGGCCGCTAGTTTCTCCTGGGGAGTAAAACCATTACACGGTGGCGGCATGTAGAAGTTGGGATGGACAAATGGGAACCATGGTGCCGGAAAATCCATCCCCATATATTCCCAGTGGCAACATGGGACACATACTCTGACCATGCATCGTTATCTTTTGTAGTTTGGTCAAATGGCAAATTTCGTTATTTGTGTCTTGTGTTTCATGCAACGTATAAAACATGACATTCATTTATATATGTAAATTGTACACATATGATATACAAAAGTATACCAAACCAACGGAAACGAGAAAATAAAACAAAATTTAATTTGGTCGAAATTGTGTTTATTTTCTTATACGAGAAAAAAATACCTGAAATTACATGTAAATATGTAATTTTTTAATTTTCTTTAACAAAAAAAAAATGTAATTTTTAATTGTAAATTAATTGAAACCCGGAACAAAGACACTGTATAGAATTATTCATACTAAATTCGTTATTTTTTAATCCGGGTTAAACTCTAGTATACATTAATACACATGTCTTTATATAATACTCTCTCTGATCCATAATAGTTGATGTTTAAGCAAAAAAAAATTGTTTCGTTTTAATTGATGTTGTACATTTTCAATGCAAAATTAAAGTTTTTATATTTATTTTTGACCATTTATATTCTGCAGTTTTTTTTATCATTGGTTGAATTGTGTTTAATTAGACAATAAATGATGTTTTAATTTTGAAAAAAAAAATTATAATTTTGTGTAATTTCTTAATGTGTAAAATCTTTAAACATTAACTATTATGGATCAGAGGGAGTATATAACAAGGTAAATGATTGAAATTACTTCTACACAAAGCTTCATCGAGCGTATGTTTTCGACAATACAATCAAGTGTCGAGGCTATGTCTCCCTGCAGATTCATATATCAAATTAAAAACAAAACAATTGGGATAAGTAACACCAACTCAGTTGTATTTTTCATTAGAGTCTGCTTTTACATTTACATGTTAATTTGTTGTGTCAAAAAGAGAGAACACAGTATTTTACGCAAACACAAATATTTGTATTTAAAACAACCGAACCAGAGATGATAAAGAAGAAAGAGGCAAATGAATGGTGTGCACCTTATTGCAACTAGAAGTCAACTCCTTTAGATTCTCAAGTTTGGTTCTTAGATCGGTGCGTCTCCTCTGCGTTTTGAATATACAAAAGATTTAACAAACTGTTTTCTTGGGAGACACGTACGCATCAATCAAACAAACAAAGGAGTGTCATCACCTTCCCGGCTATATTACGAGCTTCATTACTACGTGGTCTCTTACCAACATTCTTCATTTCATCTTTCGCACCATTTTCGTTTTCCTTGCATAAAATAAGACAAAGTTGGTACTAGACATGATTCATGCATACATATATGGTATATCCAAATAAAAAACAAACTATATATATATATACCTTCTCTAACTCTTTCTCATTAGATTTCCCTCCATCCTCATTAATGTTCTTGTCTCCATCTCCAGGAGGCTGCAAAGGCTCAGGCGGAACGACTATAGCCATCGATGTAGACATCACCAATATCGGGCTGCTGATCTCAGGAAAGAAATCATCTTTAGGATCGGAATCAGCTAGGGATTGGAGAAATGAGGACCAAAACTCATCATGGCTTTCTTGATCGTTGCCCTTGTCCATAGTCATGTTGAAAGTGTACTAATAAAAGAGTGATAGAGAGATTGTGTGAGTAGGGAGAGGTATTTATAGGAGGAGATGTTGGAGTAAGGCAACAAGAGCGGGAAAGACGGTTAATTAAGGATATTAATTATTTATTATTCATTTACAATTCTGTACATTCTATTTTGCCGCTTAATTTAAGGATATTATTTATCCATCTTCTTGTTTTTTTTGTTGTTAATTTCCTTATCCATATAATTTTATAAGAAGCTTTCCCACAATTATATGGATAAGGAAATTAACAATTCCAGTGCGTTTTGAATTGTACATCGCACTTGAAAGGCTATCTTGGTTCTACAATCAAATGCTTGACGAACCAAGATTTTGATTTTTCTTTTGTGTTTCGTGTTTCTCATACCTTTACTTTGGTTATCATTTATGAATTTTCAGTTGACAAAAAAAAAACTATGCATAATTATCTTTAATGCAAAAAGAAAGAGATAAAAATAGTAATCTAAAATATGTAGTGAAACTTTTATCCTTTAAGATTTTAAATCTAATTTCTCTTCCAAGATATTCAAGTAATCCATCAACTTCATATTTTCATGTGTAAATATTTATTTCTTATGATTTAGCTTTTAGACGTAATGCAAAGAAAGCCATATTATAATGGTAAAATAGAGTTTCTCAAAAATATATACTAAATTTAAATTTTATAATTGCTTCACTGAGTGTTGACAAAAAAAAAAGAATTGCTTCACTGAGAAATTAAGATCTATAAAATAGTAATCATTTTCGTAGATATAAATATTAAGAGTATTAAACAATAACTTTAATTTAATGACGACAACTTTAAATAATATTCAAAAAGACAAATCAATCAAGTAGATGTGTTTCAAGTGTAAATAACTTTTTACCTTACAAAATTATAAGTAAAGTATAAAAATGCATTTTATTTTGGCAAAAAAAACAAAATGTTAAAAAATTACGTAATCCAATATATATGAGCAGTCTGATTTGATCCTAGATATGAGGAGATTTGTTTTTTCTAGTCTTTATTTAAATTGAACTTTTACAGTGCAAATATAAAATTATCATTTAAAAATATTAACGGAATACTTTCTTACGATATTCCTAATTTTTAATTTCCTGATATTATTTAACTATTAATATCAAACAAATTAGAAGACAAATCGAACAAGTGGATATGTTTATAAAAAAAAAAGTAGATGTGTTTTCAATTGGAAAAAAATATTGTTTTAAATAATATAAACAAAGTATAAATTTGCAGAGATACTTTGGCATTTAAGTAGTAGATATGATGAAGTACAAAAATATGCTATAAAAATGAAGAAGACAAATCAAACAAGTACAGTATATGTGTTTTCAAGTGAAAACAAATATTTCACATGATAATATTGTAAAGAAAGTATTAATATGCAGATATTTTGGCAACTAAATTAGTAAATTTTATTTAAATATTAAAAAGAAACAAAAAGATGTATAAAAATTTACGTAATCCAAAATATATAGAAAATTTTATCAGTTGATTTGATCTAAGATATGTGAAGAGATTTTTTTTATTTGTATTTATTTCAATTATAAAAGTGAAAATACAAATTTATCATTTAAACAGAAAATATCTTACTATATTCCTTAGTTTTATTTGTAAACAGTATGATATTTGGTAGTTCTACCGACCTCGATTAAAACTATCATAGAAAATAATTAGATCATTCGTTCTTAATTTTTCTTTTACTGATGATAATTTAATATCTATTTCATATACAATTTGCTTACGAAACTAGTTGACAAAAAAAGCAAAAAAACTTAAGAAACAAACTTAAGAAAAGTTGTTTACTAAAAAAGTTATAAGAAAACGTTTTTTGATAAAGAAGTTATAAGAAAACGTACGAAACAGTAACAAATTTCAGATAATCTATGTTTATGTAATACATACATCTTAGATATATGATACATATTCTGCAAAAAATTACAAAACAGNTACGTGGATTACTAAGTTGAGGGGTCATTGCAATATTCTATAGAGAAGGTAAGTTCTTGTGTTTTCAAAACCTCTTCCTTATTCTTAGGTTTTTGTTTGCTTGCGGACAAGCAAAAGACTAAGTCTGGGGGAGTTGATGTGTTGCATTTTTGACGTTTTCCAATTCGCGTTTTGTGTACATAATTGAGTTTCTTTTTATTGTTTTAGTCTTCTAGGAGCCATTCAGGTGTAAAGGATTTCGGGACGGAGTCCGGAGGCCTAGAACGGAAAAACGGCGAAACCGAGCAGAAACACCTCACTGGATCGATCGATCCACGAAATCGCCAAAGTTCTGGATCGAGCTCTGACTGATCCAGACCGATCGATCCGAAGAAAAAGATGGGATCAATCGATCCACATACTTGGATCGATCGATCCACCTTTTGTTAATAGTGTAAAAACGGGATTTGAACTATTTCACCTAATTTTGTCTCTCTCTTTGACAAAAAAAACTGGAAAATAAGGGGCCTAATCCTAGATGTATCATATTCTCTTCAGACTGTATTCTTCTCTTTGATCTTGGTGATTTGTAAACTTGGAAAGCAAACCTTTGATTCTACATATTGGAGAAGTTTTCTTAATCTCTTATATTTTTGTTTTTGTTAATCATGTGTTCTTCATCATTTCTATGTATTTGTTCTGCAATTATGAGTGAGTAGTTTCTTAGTTAAGCCAATGGTGTTAAGGGATTTCATGATTTAACGGTTTAGGATAGATTAAACGGGGGTTTATTCGGTGGATTCTTCGTCTAGGGTGTTCTTATTGCTTGAATTAAACTGATCACTTAGTTCATGATCTTAGGTTATCTAACGCACGGGAGTGTTTGTTTAGATGCCGGAATTATCTTAGATGAGCAAAGCGTTCTTATCCAACGGGAGTTGATGTTAAGGCGTTCTTGTGAACTTATCAAATCGAACTAGAAAAACATGCTTAGAACATTTGAATTCAACGAGAGTTAGTCTTCATAGTTTTAAGCATAGGGATTAATACTCTGGGAAGAGGTTAATCTATTATTAGGTTTGAGTTCTAGACGTTTCTTAATGCAAACCCATGTTTAAGATGCATTAACCGTTATTCGTGATTTCCCGCAACGTCACCCGAGGCTTAACGCTTTCTTTATTTGAATTTACACCGTTGTAGTTGTCGTTCTTAGTTTCGAAACCATAAAACCATCAAAAATCTGTCATTCGTCTTAGCTTTAATTTCATCATGCATTCTCATAGTCGTAACATTGATCTCTGTGGACTCGATCCTAAAGTGCTACAATCGACAACCGTTATGATTGCGGTATAGTGTGCACTCTAGTTATTAATTGACTTGGTGAAACCACTTAAATCATCTTCTGTGGATAGCCAAATTCTGCGCTTAAACCTCTAAGCCAGACTGCTTCTTTAGACGCGTTTGACATCGAAATATATTCTGATTCAATAGTCGATAGGGCCACCACCTTATGCAGTGTAGACTTTCAACTTATCACATTCCCTCCTGCCAAGAACGCATATCCTGACAATGATCTTCTCTTATCCAGATCAGCTGCAAAATCTGCATCACAAAACCCATAGACTTTGAATTCTGAATTTTTCTTGAACTTCAGATTCACCTGAGCTGATCCCCTGACATATATGAGTACCCATTTTACAGCATTCCAGTGCTCCTTTGTAGGATTACTCATATATCGACTTATGACTCCAACTGGGTAAGCCAAATCTGGTCTCGTTCCTATCATGCCATACATGAGACTTCCCACTGCATTTGAATAAGGAACATACCTCATATACTGAGCTTCCTCTTCTGTTTGCTCTTTTGTTGCTGCTTTCAATTTAAGATGAATTCCCAATGGAGTCTGGACCGATTTTGCTTGATCCATATTGAAGTTCTTTAGCACCTTCTCCATATAACTCTTTTGAGACAGTCTCAACGTTCATGCCTTTCTGTCTTTAATAATATCGATACCAAGAATCTTCTTTGTTGCTCCCAAATCCTTCATCTCAAACTCAGAGCTCAACTGTTTCTTCAAATCTGATATAATTTCCATATCTTTGCAAGCAACCAGCATGTCATCAACATATAAGAGAAGGTATATATAAATTCCTAAGAATACCTTGATGTAAACACAGCTGTCCCGTTTGCTTCTTGAGAAACCAATCTTCATCATGAAATCATTAAACTTTTGATTCCACTGCCTTGGACTTTGTTTTAGTCCATACAATGACTTCTTCAAGAGACATACGCAGTCTTCTTTTCCTTTCACAACATAACCTTCAGGCTGAGCCATGTATATTTCTTCTTCAAGCTCACCATGGAGGAATTCTGTTTTTACATCTAGCTGTTCTAGCTCTAGACCCTCATTCACCACAATAGACATAAGGAATCTGATAGACACATGTCTTACCACTGGGGAAAAGATTTCATTGTAATATATTCCTTCCTTTTGTGCAAACCCCTTCGCCACCAGTCTTGCTTTGAACCTCGGTTTTTCCACTCCTGGAATCCCTGGTTTTCTTTTGAATATCCACTTGCAGCCTATGATCTTCCTTCCTTTAGGTTTTTTCACCAAATCCCAAGTATGATTTTATCAAGGGACTCCATTTCTTCATCAGAAGCACCTTTCCACATTTCACTTTGTGGATCTCTCATGGCAACCTTGTAATCACTGGGTTCAAGTGGATCTCCATCTTCTGATGCAAGCAGTGCCATATGCACAAAATCGTCATATTTCTTTGGAAACACGATATTTCTTCTTGGTCTATCTCGTGCTATATTGTAGTCTTGTACTTCTGACTCTTGTTGTTCTGAGTCATCTTCTTCTGAGATCTCATCTTCGGAGCTTTGATCACTTTCTGTGTCAGATCCATCTTCATGAGTCTCCTCCTGAATGTCTCCTCCTGAGCTAGTATCCCTTGGTGAGGTTATACCAAGCTCAATCTTCAGAAAAGTTGTGTTACCTTCTTTCAAAAAACCAGACTGTTTTGCCAGATCCTTGTAGCATTCATCTTCCTTGAATGTAACATTTTTGCTGATAATACACCTCTTGTCATCAAGTGACCAGACCTTGTAGCCTTTAACCCCTGCAGGATACCCGATAAATATTCCTTTCTTTACCCTTGGTTGCAGCTTGCCATCATCTGAATGAAAATAACAGACACAACCAAACTTCCTCAGATGATTAAAACTTGGAGTTGTTTTAGACCATACCTCTTCCGGAATCTAATATTGAATTGCAGCAGAGGGTGTCTTGTTTATGAGATAAACCATTGTATTTACAGCTTCTGCCCAGAACACTTTAGGTAGCCCAGGCTCACTTAGGATGCTTCTGTCTCTCTCCATAATTGTTCTATTCATCCTCTCAACGACACCATTTTGTTGTGGTGTGTGAGGGATTGTCTTGTGTCTAGCAATCCCATTTTCTGAACAATAACCATCAAACTCCTTGTTGCAAAACTCTAAACCATTATCTATCATCAGTTTCTTCACCTTTAAACCAGACTGATTTTCAACCAACAATCTCCACTTTACAAACTTGTCAAATGCCTGATCTTTTGTTTTCAAAAAATAAGCCCACACTTTTCTTGAACAGTCATCAATCAAACTTTGAAAGTAGTGACGCTTACCAAGTGATTGAGGCACTGTAGGAGAACCCCATAAGTCAGCATGAATGTAGTCCAGACAGCTTTTGCTTGTGTGTTGACCTGATGAGAAACTGGTTTTGTGTGCTTTCCCAAAAATGCAGCTTTCACAAAACTGAAGACGACTTGAGACTTTTGAATTTTCCAGATACCCTTTCTTTACCAAAACATCAATCCCTCTTTGACTCACGTTCCCGAGTCTACTGTGCCAAAGACTAGTTTCATCTTTAGCATTCACTGCATTTGATTCACCCATGTAACTCTTACCCTGCAAGAAATAGAGCTTGCCAACTCTTTTAGCCTTTAAGACTGTCTTGGTATTTTTTTTTTACTTCCAGAATCCCATCTTTTGATGAGAACACACACCCTTGTTCTTCAAATGTTCCTAGAGATAATAGGTTTCTCGAGAACTGAGGAATGTATCTCACATCCTTGACCTGAACGAGCCCTCCATCTGAAGTCTTTATCTGAACTGTTCCAATACCCATTACCGTCGACACTGTCTCATTTGCCATTCTCACAGTCCCTGCAGCACATTCCTTCAAATCCACAAACCAATCCTTTCTGTGTGTCATGTGAAACGTGCATCCAGTATCGAGAATCCAAATCTCGTTGAAATCAAAACCTTCTGCTGCATTTGCCTCTGACACAGTTAAAGATTCAATGAATTCAATCCATGTAACTGCAGATGATTCTCCCTTTTCCATGGCTTTTTTCTTTGCCATTCTGATTTGTCCTTTTGGGGCAGTTTCTTTTGAAATGACCCTCTCCTCCACAGATCCAACATGTCATTAAGCCTTTTCCCTTAGTCTTCGGGTTTGGCTTTCCCTTTTGTTTGTTCTGACCTGAGTCCTTGCCAGCCAACTTCCCTTTGTTATTTGAGTTGTTTGAGTACAGCACTTCACCATGAGTCTTGTTCACCTTAGAGCTGGCACTTAGCTCGAGTTGTTTTGAACGTAATGAGCTCATCACTTCATCTAGAATCAAGATTTTCTTCCCATACCTCAGCGTATCACAGAGATGTTTAAACTGGTTTGGCAGAGACATCAATAGTAGAATAGCCTGATCTTCATCCGGAATTTCAACCATGACATTCCCTAAATCTGTAATGATCCTCAATAACTCATCTATATTGCTCTCAACTGACTGCAACTCATTCATCTTGAATCCATAGAGCTTTTGTTTCAGGTACATTCTATTAGGTAGAGACTTAGACATATACTGAGAATCCAAGATCCTTAACATTCCTACAGCCGTTTTTTCCTTGATGATCTTTCTCAATATTTTGTCAGTGACACTCGTTATAATAGTGCTTTGTACCTTTCTTTTCTTCTCCTCAAGCGAAGGATCTGCAACCTTTGTTTGTTCAGAAGCTTCAACTCCTTTTTGCTTCGGATCCTCATCTTTTGCAGATGTCTTGATCCCATCGATTTCTTCCTCCTGAGCCTTAAACGCTTCGATTAATCCCAGAAGATCCAGATTCACGAACAGCCGTTCTTTCCACATGTTATAATCGATCACACCGTTGAATTTCTCTAGCTCGACCTTTGCGGAAGTCATCGTCGAATAGAAACAGATTCAACCTCAGAGCAAGAATCGCAGTAATCAACGAGCTCGATCCCAATCTTCCCGACCTTGGCTCTGATACCACTTGATGTAAAACCTCTCCGATCACTCACGATATGCTCTCGTTTGATTGACTAAGAGGATTGAACACACACGAATCGAAAGAACAGAAAATGAAAACGACACCAGCAATTTTTCCAGTTCGGATGCAAATCGCAATCCTACATCTGCCGAGGATTTACCTCGGAATCCACTAAGAACAGTTGAAACACCACCGGCATAAACTCGCCGGAGACAATACAGAGATCACGAGCTTTTCACTCATCGGAAAACTCTCACCGTGTTTTTATCACCGTGTTTCTCTTACCCAATCGCTTCTCTCTCACCCGAAAGTTACAATTGAATCTCCCACCAACAACTACCCATCCAAACGAATCTTTAATCGCACACCCCATCCCGTAACAACCTGAGGCGCGTGACTTCACCGTCTGCAATAACCTGAAGCTTCGTCGTCGAGCTTCTCTGAATCAAGCTTTTTCTCCTGCTTGAAACGGCAGCGTTTGGTGTTCTCTATAACCAGTAATAACTGGACGGCTAAACCGGACTTCAATTACCTGGTTCAAATCAATTTAGCCCATAAACCTCAAGCTAATTGATTTCCCGTGATGGTTCAGATATAACCAACAAACGACACAAGATTTTGATTTTTCTTTTGTATTTCGTGTTTCTCATACATTTACTTTGGTTATCATTTATGAATTTTCAGTTGACAAAAAAAACTATGCATAATTATCTTTAATGCAAAAAGAAAGAGATAGCAATAGTAATTTTAAATATGTAGTGATACTTTTATCCTTTAAGATTTAAATCTAAATTCTCTTCCAAGATATTCAAGTAATCCATCAACTTCATTTTTTCATGTTTCTTATGATATAGCTTTTAGACGTAATGCAAAGAAAACCATATTATAGTGGTACAATAGATTTTCTCAAAAATATATACTAAATTTAAATTTTAGAACTGCTTCACGGAGTGTTGACCAAAAAAAAAAGACTTGCTTCATTGAGAAATTAAGATCTAATGAATAGTAATAAATTCTCGTAGATATAAAGTTGTCGTCATTAAACTATAACTTTAATTTAATGACGACAACTTTAAATAATACTATTCAAAAAGACAAATCAATCAAGTAAATGTGTTTTCAAGTGTAAATAATTGTTTACCTTACAAAATTAAAAGTAAAGTATAAAAATGCATAAACATTTGGCAAAAAAAACAAAATGTTAAGAAGTTACGTAATTCAATATATGTGGAGAGTCCTATCATTTGATATGAGGAGATTTGTTTTTTTCTTGTCTTTATATAAATTGAACTTTTACAGTGCAAATATAAAATTATCATTTAAAAATATTAACAGAATACTTTCTTACTATATTCCTAATTTTTAATTTCCTGATATTATTTAATTATTAAATATCAAACAAATTAGAAGACAAATCGAACAAGTTGATATGTTTATTATAAAAAAAAAGATGTGTTTTCAATTGGAAAAAAGTATTGTATTAAAATAATATAAACAAAGTATAAATTTGCAGAGATACTTTGGCATTTAAGTAGTAGATATGATTAAGTATAAAAATATGCTATAAAAATGAAGAAGACAAATCAAACAAGTACAGTATATGTGTTTTCAAGTGAAAACAAAGATTTCACATGATAATATTGTAAATAAAGTATTAATATGCAGATATTTTGGCAACTAAATTAGTAGATTTTATGTAAATATTAAAAAGAAACAAAAAGATGTATAAAAATTTACGTAATCCAAAATATATAGAAAATTTTATCAGTTGATTTAACAGAAAATATCTTACTATATTCCTTAGTTTTATTTGTAAACAGTATGATATTTGGTAGTTCTACCGACCTCGATTAAAACTATCATAGAAAATAATTAGATCATTCGTTCTTTTTCTTTTACTGATGATAATTTAATATCTATTTCATATACAATTTGCTTACGAAACTAGTTGACAAAAAAAGCAAAAAAACTTAAGAAACAAACTTAAGAAAAGTTGTTTACTAAAAAAGTTATAAGAAAACGTTTTTTGATAAAGAAGTTATAAGAAAACGTACGAAACAGTAACAAATTTCAGATAATCTATGTTTATGTAATACATACATCTTAGATATATGATACATATTCTGCAAAAAATTACAAAACAGTACATGTGAAAATATTTAATAAAAAAAATAAAAATATTATCTATCACACATGATCTTTTTTCTTTAAGGGTTTACGCTAAAATGTTAAGAATATCATTTCAGAAAAACTATAAAACTCAAAATATCTTGTAACACTTTGCTAACTTATACAGTATTCATATTGGAAGAAAAAAACAAAACAAATTTTACGAAACTTGTTGGCACAAACAAATTTACGAAACATTGCCGACCAAAAAAAAATTACGAAACTTTATTTTCAACCGCATGTCATGGGAAACAATAGAATATGGATGTTTTGGACATTAAAATATTTCAGAAAAAAATAAAATTTGCAGAGATAGTTTATATTTATAAAATAATACTTCTTAAATATAGCCTAAATCATATAGGATAAATATTAGAAAAGCAAGAACAAAACAATAGATTTATAAAAGGTGGGTAATCTGTGGTTACACGTGAATACGTGATCTTTTTTCTTCACCGGTTCAGACTTTTACGCTAAAAAAAACTATAGTTCTAGAAACAATTACCTCCTTAGACACTTTCTAAACTTATATTACACTAATAGACACTTTAAAATTTTTGGATACTTTGATATATGAAAAAATATATTCTACCCCTAACTAAACATTTCAATTGTAACTTATTCTTTAGGCACAAAGATCTTATCTTCTCTCTCTTCTCTAGTCTTTATCATTATTTATCTTCTGCATTTTATTTTGGGATCCAAATCTGTCAATTCTCTTATATTTATTCACTCTTTCATTTCAGCAACAATTTCTCCATTCTCTTCATCACAAAAACTTCAAGTCCTCCATTATCTTTGTCATGACCCGATCCGAGGAATCCGTCACCGCTCCGAATCCGTTATTCACCGACGGTGTCACACAAGTTCCATGTCCGTGACGGATCTCAATCGGTTGCAATCGATGTTGCGATTCACAGTAACACATCGTCTACAATTGATGTCGCCATTCACAGCTGCATTTTTTTTTCAAATCTGATGTTTTGACTATTTTCTCTTACATTCCACTAGTTTTCNTGTAGACCATAGTTTGTTGTACAATGAAGAAAGATTCAAAGTAAAAATTCTTTGAAATATTCAAATACTATTATTAGAAGATCACTAGAAACGTTATAAATAGAATGACAAAGTGAGTTTTCTTTTACACTTGCAAATCCAACAGGTATCATACTATAATTTACATTTGTTATTTGTAATTTTTCATGCTTTTTTTTTACATGTGTTATATGCATGTTCATATGTAAAATCAAGTTGTATTAACTTTTTTTTTGTTCTTACAGAAATGGCATCATCATCATCATCTTCCCGTAGGGTAATGTTTACCATTTTTAAAAATCTTTATTTCAAAATTTAAGTGTTTATTCTGTTATATCTATCAAGTTATACCAATATATACGTGTGCTTTTTTTTGTCAAACATTTATAGAAAAAGATCAGCTGGACCGAGAATAATAATAACCGTACATTTCTTGAAATTTTCATCGCTGAACAAGAAAAGGAGAATTGGAAGGAGACATATTTAACAAAAGAAGGAAAAGATCGATTAGTTTCTAAGTTTAACCAGGCAACATGGTATGATTTAGTATGGAAAATTTTTAATAATCATTACTATCAATAGTATTACTGGAGAAGATTGAGCAAGAAAACAGGGATATCTATCAATAGTATTACTGGAGAAATCGAGATGGATCAAGAATGGTGGGATGACCGTATAAAGGTATATTTTGTTAAGTTATGTTTAATTTATAGTTTAAATATGTTATAAAAACAATGGAGTATTTTTTGTAGGAAATTCCAGCAGCTAGTCATATACAATAAAAGCCACTACAAGACCTTGATCTGCTAGAAAGAATTTTTGCAAACGTCCTTATTGGAACTGAAGACGTGTGGGTGGTTGGAAATGGTTCTGATGGGTATGTGCCAATGCAAGATGATTCTGATGTAGGTGATGACCACATATCAAATTTTCGTGAACCTCCAAGCACCGAAGTTCCTAGCGACACAGATAACGTGCATCCAAACGTTAATGTTAGACGCAAACGTAAAGGTTCAGTGAGCAGTGAAAAATCAGAGATCTCGATGGCATATGATAGACGGTCGGAGACTATTAGATTTGCAGGAGAAGCGATGGGTTCAGACGGAGAGAGAGCTGTACGTCGTGTACACCAGCTTTCTAATATCAAATAGAATTCATCTTTCTATTGGGATGTCATTACCCTAATTGAAAATAACGAGACAGCTCGACAGACGGTTTTAGGATTGTTAAACGAAGAACATGTTCTCAATTATCTACAACGATCAATCCACGTGCAAAGAGAGTCGTCTTCTTACTAGGACTACAATTTTATTTAGTTATGCGTTATGAATTTTTTTTTATATTTGAATAAGATTTAGCATAATTTATTGTAATAAGCGAGATTGATATTTTTTTTAAACGAATTTCTAATAAATATATGTTTAATAAATCATTAGTTTTTTTTTCAAACAAATGAAATGATAAACCAAGATTGTTTTACTCCATAAATATCGATTGTTATTGACTTTGTTTTGTTGACTACAAACCAAAAAATGAATACTATTCTAAAATATATTCAAATCGTTTGTTATTGACTTG
>PKMM01034321.1:43822-76803 GCA_002933915.1 Eutrema heterophyllum
TATTGTTAAAGCACTTTGTTTGAGCAAAATTTCTTGTGTAGTTTCATGATATTTTGTTCTCCATGGAAGGCACTAAGATTACGTATGTGATTCTTTTGAATCTTATTTTTTCTCACCAAAGCTCTTTATCTGACTAGAGATACGTGTTTGTTTCAAACGCTAATCTACATTGATTAGATTTTTGGTTCATTGATTTGTGCAATTTTAGTAACATTTCTTGGTGATTTAGGAAGGCTTATAACTGTTTTAGGAAGACTATCCTAAAACCGTCAATTTGAGTTCTAAAGCTTTAAGATTCTCATTACTACTGAATACTAAAAGTAATAGTTGTGAAAAATGTCTAATTGTTTGTTTCAAACGCTAATCTACATTGATTAGATTCTTAGTTCATTGATTTGTGCAATTTTAGTAACATTTTTTGGTGATTTAGGAAGGCTTATAACTGTTTTAGGAAGACTATCCTAAAACCGTCAATTTAAGTTCTAAAACTTTAAGATTCCCATTACTACTGAATACTAAAAGTAATAGTTGTGAAAAATGTCTAATTGTTTGTTTCAAACGCTAATCTACATTGATTAGATTCTTGGTTCATTGATTTGTGCAATTTTAGTAGCATTTCTTGGTGATTTAGGAAAACTTATAACTGTTTTAGGAAGACTATCCTAAAACCGTCAACTTGAGTTCTAAAGTTTTAAGATTCTCATTACTACTGAATACCAAAAGTAACAGTTGTGAAAAACGTCTAATTGTTTGTTTCAAACGCTAATCTACATTGATTAGATTCTTGGTTCATTGATTTGTGCAATTTTAGTAACATATCTTGGTGATTTAGGAAGGCTTCTTATTGTTTTAGGAAGACTATCCTAAAACCGTCAATTTGAGTTCTAAAGCTTTAAGATTCCCATTACTAGTGAATACTAAAAGTAACAGTTGTGAAAAATGTCTAATTGTTTGTCTGTTTTAATAGTTGAAAACACAATGGGAGATTCAATGCCTACAATGATCAGGCTCCCTGAGCTCCAATTTGCAATAGGAGATGAGCCTAATCAAGTTGCAGGGCCAGCAATAAACCATTTTGCAGTATACAAAAACATTGACGTAGTCAAACAAATTCTCGGCAATGACTTGTTCCAAAGGATAAATGATTCTTTTTTTGGGACCAGTTCTGAGGTTTTATGGGGTTTTAACATGTATTTTTAACATTTAAAAATGTCTAATTGTTTGTTTCAAACGCTAATCTACATTGATTAGATTCTTGGTTCATTGATTTGTGCAATTTTAATAACATTTTTTGGTGATTTAGGAATGCTTATAACTGTTTTAGGAAAACTATCATAAAAACGTCAATTTAAGTTCTAAAGTTTTAAGATTCCCATTACTACTGAATACTAAAAGTAATAGTTGTGAAAAATGTATAATTGTTTGTTTCAAACCTAATCTACATTGATTAGATTCTTGGTTCATTGATTTGTGCAATTTCAGTAACATTTGTTGGTGATTTAGGAAGGTTTCTTACTGTTTTAGGAAGACTATCCTAAAAACGTCAATTTGAGTTCTAAAACTTTAAGATTCTCATTACTAGTAAATACTAATATTTTAGTGGAAGGTTCCTAAACCTGAAAAAGGTTCATAAAACGTTTTATGTTTGCAGTCTGGTACAGAGCATGTGGTTCCGATCCAGTCCTCTTTGGTGTGTGATAAAAGTCCATCAAAAGACGGAGCACAAACGCAAACACAAGAGACGGCCCAACATGGACATACAAATGACCAGGTATGATTTCATGGGTTTTCCACTTGTTTTTTTTAACTTAAAATGTCTGTTCACGTATAATTCAACAGAGGAATGTGAAATGCCTATATTAGAAAGAGAAAGGTCTGGAGCAGAACGCAAAACATCAGCAGTCGAGCATGTTGAAGTGTCATTTCTGATAGCATGTTGAAGCTACACAAAAGAAAGAAAGATGCAAATACTTTCATGAAACATTTAGGAATACGTATAACTTGTTTAGGAACGCCTGTCTAAATGACAAGAAACAGGAAAAAAAAAGCATGATTTCACTTGAATCATGCAGAGACGACCTATAAAAACTATATTACATGTTGATTTCTATGCGTGAATGAAGCATCGACATGAGGATCATCATTTACATTTCCCGACACGTGTGTGCGTTGGGTGGAATTTGAAATGCATACATGAGAAGGAGGAGGATCTGAAGCAAGACGTAAAACATGAGCACCCAAACATGTATTTTTGTTTGCCTCGAATGTTAAAGTGTTACTTCCGTTTGATCCATGAATTGGCTACACAAAAGAAAAGAAAGATGCAAATGCTTTCAGAAAAATTAGGAATACATATAACTTGTTTAGGAAGGCCTGTCTAAATGACAAGAAACAGCACAAAAAACCATGATTTCACTTGAATCATGCAGAGACGACCTATAAAGACTATATTACCTGTTGATTTCTATGTGTGAATGAAGCATCGACATGAGAATCACCATTTACAGTTCGCGACACGTGTGTGCGTTGGGTGTTATCCACTTCACAAATCTCTTCAATGCATAAGTCTTTGATTGAATGTTACTACCAAAATTCTCAGGACCAAGAATGTTTTCTCTGTCAGTCACTTGAACCAAACAAAAGAAAACTTATACTGAAAGTGTGCTGACTGAACTAAAGACTGTAAATTTAATATTTAGGAAGTTGTTACAAAACAAAAATTTTACTCACCGTTACATACAAAGGAATCAGTTCAGGATCTGATTTTATTTTGTTGATGAAACTTCTGAGTTGGCGATCGTTTTTTAAAAACACTGGAGGAGAATTCTCTACCACCAACCTCATCTTTAACGGAAGTCCGTAACTAAGTGTAACGGTTCTAAATGAGGAATCAATCCCAAAGTCTTCAAAAACCATCTCAAGTAAATCGTTGTGTTTGAGATCCTCATCAAACTCAAACATTGATGATCCTTGGTTTGTATCCAGTACAAAATCCCAATGGTGCTTTTCATTTTTTTTCCACTCTCCACAAACACAAAAGATCTCCACCATATTTCACAAACACAATATAACCTATAAAAAAAAAGACCAGAAAAAACTTCAATGACCAACGAATTTCAATTCGTAGCTGCATAAACAAATCATGCTAACAAAGCAAATGCTCCAACATAAAGCAAATGTTACATCATTTCTCTCTCTCTCTATCACGAATCCACACTTGAAAACAAACAGATCTTCTACATCTCTTCTTCAACCACAATTCCCTCTCATTCAACTTTGAGAACGATTCCATTCCCAAATAGTAAAGAACAATGCTAGTTCATGTTAACTGAATTAATAAACTAAGCAAAATTTGATCTACTACACATGAATTTGCGAAAGACTTACTCAAAACTGGCAAAATCGAATTGAAAAATCTAATAGTCAAAGAAGGTACATGCGATCCTGAAGTGTGACGACAGCTGGATTATTGATGACTCTGGGCAATTGTCGATAACTAATGATGTGAGAAATGAGAGATTACAGATGGATCGGAGGGTGAGATGGCACCCGCCGATTTGAATCCTCCAAGGTCCGGTGTCTAACTCTTGGTTGCTTTCGGAGCTACAGATCGGAATAATCTTTGAGAAATTCGATTGCCGGGGGTGGTGATGGATGTGAAATCATCGATGATGAAGGAGATGAAATCCGCCGGCGGCGATCGATTCAAAACAATTCTTTTTAATGTTATATTTTTTTAATCTCTTTAACCTTTAATGAATGCTAATTTTGGTAGCTTCCCAAATACGGTGCTATAATTTTTGGAGTACTGAAATTGTGTTGTGAGAAACCGAGTCGTGTCTCATAAGTATACTACCAATGATTTCGTTTCAGACCTCTACTTCCAGTTCCGAATTTGGAAATCTCTGAGGAGTTTGCAATTAAGGCTGATGATGATCTTCGTGTTTGGATCCACCATATACTGTCAATTGCAAGTGATATCACCATAGCAGAAATCTGATTCGTCTCCTACATGTTATTTAGCTTTATTTTTTGTAAAGTATGGATATGTATTTGTGGATGGATATGGTGGACGAATAGCTTACGTGTTTTCTTGGCAAAGACAACTCCAATACAATTTGCTTCACGGTCTTTAAGTACTCTTATGTGTTCTCGGTTTTGGTAAGATGGACAAATTTTGTGACCAACAAAATTAGCTGCACACATGGTCCATGGACATGCTTAAATGGACAAAATATCATGGATACGGTATAAAGAACAATTACTCGTGTATATGTGGATACATACACGTGGATACATTCTGGTGAATATGTTTCAACTTCAGCAAATTGGTACAACACTAAGGAAAACAATTCACAAATAGGGACATGAGGCACATATAACATATGAATGATCTCCAAAATAACTTTCAATGCAAAACATAGGAGCAACCAAAGTGCAAGACAAAAAATCAAGCAAACGTTGTCCATCGTAAATTGTCTATCGTTCAAGAACATACATGTTTAAGAACATTATTTATAAATTGAGCTGTTAACAACAAATCAATGGCAAAAACTGACATGAACAAGTCATATGGACACATAAAGAGAGCTTATAAGATCATGTAACATAAACCCACCGAACAAAAAAAACTCATCCCATATCATACATACAAGCAAGAAACGGTACAGGGACACCCATCCACGTATTATACATAACCACGAAACAGTCCATTAATTTGCATTCACGAAACTATCCATAAACTTCCATCCACGCACACCCGACCCACTTAACATATTCACTGACCTAATTTACACCAGCCGATTTCCCAGATAATTTTCAGAATCGCTCCAATCTTTGATTATCAAATGAAATGTGAAAATCGAATCCACCAATCTCTAGATTATTGAATCTCTCAAATCGAATCCACAACATCTCTGAAATCGAATCTACCAATCTCTAGATTATCGAATCTGCTATAGTATTAAATGATCGTATCCAACATCTGTTGTCCATCTTACCTAGCTCACGTTAGTTTGTCCACAGTAATATCGTAAAGGGGTTACAATCAAGCTGGTACGAATTGATCTAGAGCTGATCCCTGAAGCAAATACTAGCCATATCCGTACCCAGAAGCTGCAACGGAGGAGCAATCTGCTCCGCCGCATTGCCGTTATAGGTCTCCGCCGTTATATTGAATTTGGAAGAACTCCATGGAAGTGAGTCGCTCACTTTGCCGTGAACGAGAAGAGAGAGAGAGAGAAAGTGTGACCTTCTCTAGTTACGGAGACTCGAAATCAGAAGATGGCTCTTCATTAAACCCAAAGGGAGACATGTCTACAAATACTCGCTCACGTCGGAAACCCAACCCAGTTTGCCAAAATTACGCCGCTGGAAGGAGATGAAGGTTTGGTATCACCGAGAAGATGAAAGTTTGGAGTTTGAGGAAAATGAAAGTTTGGAATTTCTCATGAAATCTGAAAGTTTGGAGTTTGAGGGAAATGAAAGTTTCTCGGCTTCAAAGAAGAGAAAGAAAAAAAAAATACACTTGCCAAAATAAACTAAGAGCATCAATGGGTTTTCACATATCCAAACAGTTAATAAAAACCAGAATTTTGGCTTATCCTGTAAAGAAAGTGACAAAATTAAAGGCAGCGAGTTTTCACATAGCCAAAAAATCACGAGTCACGATTCGGTGCAGTGACTCAGCTGTTAAACTACCAAAATACCCCTATTAACACACATCCCGAAGATGGATCTGCGTCTGCAGCTGCAGTTTCACGGCGCGTTCTTCGAAGGCCCGTCGTGTTCTTCTTATTGGGCTTCTTCTTCCACGTCACTCTCTCTTCCTCGTGATTTCATTTCTCCTCGGTTTCTTCATCGAAGACTCAATTTCACAAGAAGAAGCTGCCCTTGCTCTCGCTCTCGTGGGATTCGACTAAGACGGAGTGGTTTCTCGGCGATGCCTTGTTCTTCTTCTGAGACTCTTACGGCTTCTCGCGTCGGTTGTGGCGGAGGAGGAGGAGGAGGCGGCGGTGTCGTTGGTGGCGGAGCTGATAATGCTTCTGTCGCTAATTTCAAGCTGAACGAATCGACCTTCCTTGCTTCTCTCATGCCTAAGAAAGAAATCTGTGCGGATCGCTTCCTCGAAGCTCATCCTGAGTACGACGGTCGTGGCGTCGTTATCGCTATCTTTGGTACTTCTTTTTCGTTTTTGTTTGTCGCTTGAATTGTTAAATCGTCTGTTTTTGTTTTTTATGGAGAAATTTTTGCATGAGGCTTATGGTAGTTAGGTTGTTTATACTGGATCAGATTACTAGGGAGANGAAAATTTAATAACCGATTCATAATATTAAAATGTAAAGTTACTAAAAAAAATTTTAAAAATCTTAATTTTTCCATGTAGATTAAAAAAATTAATACTAAAAGGAAAATAATTCTAATTTTTCACCTCTATATAAACCACAATTGGTAGTATGTCAATCACACACCAAAAAATTAAAAGTTCAATAATCGTATCCAAAGCTATTTACTGCATATGATTCACCAAATTTTTTCTTCAAGGTATATATTTATTTCATCGGAATCTTCGTTTCTAAATTTAAGTATTATATATTTTCACGGATGATCTAATTTTCACGGGTACTTATCTAGTCTTATATAACTTAAAACTGAATCTAATTGATAAAATCAATATAATCTTATGTGATATATTATGAATTTTATATAGATTTAACAATTTACATATTCTTATGTAGTTTTTATTTTTTTCTTGTACATTATTTTTTCGATTTTATTAGTTTCTATTTTTTGCTAAAAACACAATTTCTTTCTTTTTGTTTTTCTATTATTTTGTTTGTTTAAAAATAAATAACTAAAAATTGGAAAGTTTATATTATTGCATTGACACATATCATGATCTAAATTAACGATGACACATGATCGTGAATTATAATTAGTAAAGTTCACGCCGAGCGATTCAATAGGCCTATTATAGGCCCATTAAGTAACTTTAATTAGGCTTCGGAAGCTCATTAAATACAGTAAAGATCATGAGAATGTGGGCAAGACTCAAACGGTGTCGTCTTGGGGTTGGAACTGAACAAATTTAGAGCGTATGTGAGATGGGATACGAACAAGACGGTACTTGTTGTCAAGCCACACACCTATTCCTTTTGCTTCCAAAACAGGCGGGAAAAATGTATAAAAAGACTAACGACTTTCGGCCAAAAAAAGCTTCAACCACGTGATGGACAAAATAAATTTCAACTTCGTTGACTTTATATTTTAATATTATATTTTTGTTGACCATGCCAATTTAGATTTGTCATGAACAAAGTTAACAGATCACTTAGACGGTGTTAAATCTCAGTTAGACGTCGTTAACCAAAACGACACTGTTTTGCATTTTTCCAAAAAACGCAAATCTAAATCGAAGATTTTTTTTTTTTTGGATCGATCGAGTTATTTTGTTGTTCTTTGTTTTTTGGAAAAATGAAGAACCAAACTTCAACACAAAGAAGAACTACTATGGATTCAGAAGTTTGTACAACGTTCTATCGCCATTAAAACACAATCAGCAACAGTACCATTTTTTGTAGCCAAGAATTCAACTTATGTGAGGACAATGATGAACACAAAGAAACTATCTCATCACGATTTCTGGAATATACCAATCCATTCAACGAATCTGAAGATCCAATAACATAATGAATCGAATACGATTCCAATCAATATCTCTTGAAAGTAAATTCGAATTGAAATTGTGCCAAAACGCAAATCTTGATTCCAAATAGATTCATAACACTAATTACAACTGAGAAAACAAAAGTAACTGATAAAATCGAACACAAACCCTAATCCATTTCTAAAACTCGACACATCCTTCGAAATTAGAGAGAAACCCCTAATTACCACTACTTATTCAAGAGCTGGTGAATTTTGTGATGAAGCTGCTCATAATCCCCATGGCTTTGCTGGATATTCCGATATCTGGATAAACCTGTTTCAGAACCTTGAAGATGTAGATCTTGTATGTCTCGATGCTCTTCTTCTTCATCTTTCTCTTCTTGTCGCCGCCAGCTTCCTTCGGCAGCTTCTTCCCGGCCTTTGGTTTCTTCTCCGTCGGGGCTTTCTTGGCCTTTGATTTCTCCTCTACAGGTTTATCGGAGGCTGGTTTCTTCTCCGCTCTCGGCGCCATTGTTAAGTATCTCACTCTTTGACCTTTTTCCGAGTAAAGAAGAAATCACGAATCTGAGAATAATTCGATCGATTAAAAAAAAAAAAAATCTCTGATTCAGAGAATAATTCGATTCATCTTCAATCTCTGATTCAGAGAATAACTTGATCGATTAAAAAAAAAAATCTCCGATTCAGATTTGTGTTTTTTGGAAAAATGCAAAACAAACGACGTCTAATTGGGATTTAACACGTCTAAATGATCTGTTAACTTTGTTCACGACGAATCTAAGTTGGCATGGTCAACAAAAATATGAGATTAAAATATAAAGTCAACGAAAGTTAAAGATTTATTTTGTCAACACGTTCATGGTTTTTCAGACATTTTCCCCCAAAACAGGCTGCTTTGTTATATTATTTATCAAAAAGAATTCCAAGCCACCAGTGAGAGTAAGCCAGCTCCATTGACATAATCCAAAAAAGAAACAATTACACAGAAACCCACTTTTGCACTTTATAATTACACAATAAACCACTTCTTACTTTTGGTGTACTTTCTCCACTTGAAAAGACCACAATAGCCTTGTGTAACTCCTTCTGTAACTCATGCGTCTCTTCATTTAAAAAGTCCTTTTTTCTCTCTGCGATTTTCCTTTTTTTAGACTCACTTCTTCTTCTCAACAAGGCAAAGTCGGGGAATAAATTCCTAGACGTTATTGATTTGGGAATTTCATTTTTCTTCTTCTTCATTTACTCTATTGATCAAGATGGTTGGGTCGGCGATGGAGTTTCTGGTACCGTCTTCGTGGGAGATTGAGATTGCGGTGGTCGCTTCGGCTTTCTTGATCGCTTCTTATTGGCTCTTTGCTTACAAAAGCGGCAGAGATGCCGAAGCCGGTGGTGTGAGATTTGATCGGTCTCGTCCATGCAGAATTCCGATTCCGGCGACGCCATGTTTGACAAAGACAAGGTTTGATTTCTTCTTCATTTTTTTTTCCAAAATTGGGCATTTCTTCAGTAAGTAATAAATAGCCTGAGAAATCTCGAATTTGGGTGCCCCATGAATTTTGTTTTCGAATTTCATAGAGTAATTTTCCAATTTTTTTACTTGCAGTTGTGCACTTATTTTTGTAGATAGGACACTCAAACAAATGATGCATACATAATCAATGTATGCTCTGTGTGTGTGAAACTAGTTCTCATGTATGGAGAATTCTGAAGATTATGTTGGATATTGGAATTGAATGGCTTTACATTTGCTTACTTGATGGAGAATTTGAGTGAACAAACATAATTATGGAAAATTTCTGAAGTTTCAAGCTTGTGTTACTTTGAGGTGGAATTAAAGAGTTTCAATGAATCAATTGTATGTTTATTTGATTGATTCAGCTGGGAAGAGGTTTGAACAATCTGGGAAGCACTTGTTTCATGAATGCTGTGTTACAAGCTCTTGTTCATGCTCCTCCTGTGTTACAAGCACTTGTTCATGTTCACGATACATTGTCCATTCTAACTAGTCCATGAAACTTATCCACCATACGTTGTCCACAATAATAAAGAGTGTATATGAGAGCGTGGATAAGAGTTTCTAGTTAGTGGGGATGATGTCGGTTCCTTCTTGAGAAGTGGGGAATTCGACCTTTTGTTTTAAGAGAATCGTGATTACGATTTGAATTGTCTTTGGTTATTGTTCTTCTGATCCTATCCTATTTTGATAGTTGTTATGGAATCAGCTAGAGCAATGTGGATTGAAGACTCCTCAGTGTACGATACAAGGTAGCATTAGTCGACCAAGAGACGATAATGTTCAAAAGATATTGAATCTCTGTAATCCTGCAACATTTTTGAATTGAGGCATAAAAGAGTGAGCTTGATCGATTGGGAATTGTTTTCTTCCTTCGATTGATTCTCTGTAATCCTGCAACATTTCTAAAATTGTTTTCTTCTTTCTTCCCTATTTTTTTTGGGAAATCAAACCAACAACAACATTGATCGAAATTTTGTGATTACACAGGAAAAGTGTGATAATCTAGAGGATGCATGAAACAATAGAAATTCAAGCTCCACGCAAGTTCGTCCGCCCAAGCTCGTCCACGCAAGATCGTCCACGCAAGCTCGTCCACGCAAGCTCGTCCACGCAAGCTCCTTCACATTGAAAGATAATTTTTGGAGTACTGAAATTGTGTTGTGAGAAACTGAGTCGTGTCTCATAAGTATACTACCAATGATTTTGTTTCAGACCTCTACTTCCAGTTCCGAATTTGGAAATCTCTGAGGAGTTTGCAATTAAGGCTGATGATGATCTTCGTGTTTGGATCCACCATGTACTGTCAATTGCAAGTGATATCACCATAGCAGAAATCTGATTCGTCTCCTACATGTTATTTAGTTTTATTTTTTGTAAAGCATGGATATGTATTTGTGGATGGATATGGTGGACGAATAGCTTACGTGTTTTCTTGGCAAAGACAACTCCAGTACAATTTGCTTCACGGTCTTTTAGTACTCTTATGTGTTCTCGGTTTTGGTAAGATGGACAAATTTTGTGACCAACAAAATTAGCTGCACACATGGTCCATGGACATGCTTAAATGGACAAAATATCATGGATACGGTATAAAGAACAATTACTCGTGTATATGTGGATACATACATGATAGTGGACTTTTTCACGGTACGCACAATTACCCACTGTGCACAATACCACAATCTAATGGTATGTCATTGTAGCACTTAGGGATCAAATCCACAAGGAGGCACGAGAACAACACACAGAGAATACGAGACACTTCTTAATCTAAGCTAATCGAATAAAGGTTTTCTAATGATCCTAATCAATTTAAAGACAAGATAATAAATAACAAAGCATATAACAAAGGTAATTAAAAGACTAACAAGTTTTGATCCGAAACGAAACGAAAAGGATTTAAACAAGATAAAGCAAACGAACTTCGGGTAATGGTAATCGNCAAGCAAACGTTGTCCATCGTAAATTGTCTATCGTTCAAGAACATACATGTTTAAGAACATTATTTATAAATTGAGCTGTTAACAACAAATCAATGGCAAAAACTGACATGAACAAGTCATATGGACACATAAAGAGAGCTTATAAGATCATGTAACATAAACCCACCGAACAAAAAAAACTCATCCCATATCATACATACAAGCAAGAAACGGTACAGGGACACCCATCCACGTATTATACAAAACCACGAAACAGTCCATTAATTTGCATTCACGAAACTATCCATAAACTTCCATCCACGCACACCCGACCCACTTAACATATTCACTGACCTAATTTACACCAGCCGATTTCCCAGATAATTTTCAGAATCGCTCCAATCTTTGATTATCAAATGAAATGTGAAAATCGAATCCACCAATCTCTAGATTATTGAATCTCTCAAATCGAATCCACAACATCTCTGAAATCGAATCTACCAATCTCTAGATTATCGAATCTGCTATAGTATTAAATGATCGTATCCAACATCTGTTGTCCATCTTACCTAGCTCACGTTAGTTTGTCCACAGTAATATCGTAAAGGGGTTACAATCAAGCTGGTACGAATTGATCTAGAGCTGATCCCTGAAGCAAATACTAGCCATATCCGTACCCAGAAGCTGCAACGGAGGAGCAATCTGCTCCGCCGCATTGCCGTTATAGGTCTCCGCCGTTATATTGAATTTGGAAGAACTCCATGGAAGTGAGTCGCTCACTTTGCCGTGAACGAGAAGAGAGAGAGAGAGAAAGTGTGACCTTCTCTAGTTACGGAGACTCGAAATCAGAAGATGGCTCTTCATTAAACCCAAAGGGAGACATGTCTACAAATACTCGTTCACGTCGGAAACCCAACCCAGTTTGCCAAAATTACGCCGCTGGAAGGAGATGAAGGTTTGGTATCACCAAGAAAATGAAAGTTTGGAGTTTGAGGGAGATGAAAGTTTGGAATTTCTCATGAAATCTGAAAGTTTGAAGTTTGAGGGAAATGAAAGTTTCTCGGTTTTAATTAATAAATTAAGAGCATCAATGGGTTTTCACGTATCCAAACAGTTAAGAGCATCAATGGATTTTCAATGGTTTTTCACATATCCAAACAGTTAATAAAAACCAGAATTTTGGCTTATCCCGTAAAGAAAGTGACAAAATTAAAGGCAGCGAGTTTTCACATAGCCAAAAAATCACGAGTCACGATTCGGTGCAGTGACTCAGCTGTTAAACTACCAAAATACCCCTATTAACACACATCCCGAAGATGGATCTGCGTCTGCAGCTGCAGTTTCACGGCGCGTTCTTCGAAGGCCCGTCGTGTTCTTCTTATTGGGCTTCTTCTTCCACGTCACTCTCTCTTCCTCGTGATTTCATTTCTCCTCGGTTTCTTCATCGAAGACTCAATTTCACAAGAAGAAGCTGCCCTTGCTCTCGCTCTCGTGGGATTCGACTAAGACGGAGTGGTTTCTCGGCGATGCCTTGTTCTTCTTCTGAGACTCTTACGGCTTCTCGCGTCGGTTGTGGCGGAGGAGGAGGAGGAGGCGGCGGTGTCGTTGGTGGCGGAGCTGATAATGCTTCTGTCGCTAATTTCAAGCTGAACGAATCGACCTTCCTTGCTTCTCTCATGCCTAAGAAAGAAATCTGTGCGGATCGCTTCCTCGAAGCTCATCCTGAGTACGACGGTCGTGGCGTCGTTATCGCTATCTTTGGTACTTCTTTTTCGTTTTTGTTTGTCGCTTGAATTGTTAAATCGTCTGTTTTTGTTTTTTATGGAGAAATTTTTGCATGAGGCTTATGGTAGTTAGGTTGTTTATACTGGATCAGATTACTAGGGGAAGATACTTGAAATAAGTAGATAGAACATACAAGAGAGTAGAGTTAAGAGAATAGAGTGAAGGGAGGATTAAGTCTTTGGTTTCCGAAGACGTTGTTCCTGTTTGTCTTTGTAACGTTGCTAGTAAAATTTTAATTGAGGAACTGACCAAATGAAATTTTATCTTTTCTAGATTCTGGTTTTGATCCTTCTGCTGCTGGCTTGCATGTAACATCTGATGGGAAACCCAAGGTCCTGGACGTCATTGACTGGTATATTCATGATTTACTTGAATTATGCATCTGGTGTCCTTTGTTCATTCGAGTGACTGTGATCTGATGGTATCCTTTTTTTTATATCATTCAGCACTGGATGTGGGGATATAGATACATCCACAGTGGTGAAAGCCAATGAAGATGGTCATATTCGTGGAGCATCAGGTTTGTGGTGATTTGATCTAGATAGAGATATTTAGAATTTCTGCATGATAGTTTTGTTGCTCATGTTGGCTTGTTGTCCATTCTCTAGCTATGACATACGTTGATCATTTCTTTTGTTTAAACAAATTTGTTACAGGGGTACCTTTGGTTGTCAATCCTTCATGGAAAAACCCCACTGGAGAGTGGCGTGTAGGTTGCAAGTTGGTTTACCAGCTATTTACAGATGACTTAACTTCTCGTGTGAAGGTAGCCATTAGAGTTGTGATCTTTTTAGTCTGTTGGATTAGTTTTATCTAATCTTAAAATCTTCCACCAAAGTTCTACGTAACTGATCTGCAATCCCATTGTCTAAGAATTCTGTCTGTTTTGTTGTCACACAGAAAGAGAGAAGGAAAACCTGGGATGAAAAGAATCAGGAAGAAATTGCAAAGGCTTTAAAGAATCTGTATGATTTCGATCAGGTGCTACGGAGATGCTGAATCTGGTTTGCTGTATTGTGAATGTTGTGAGTCTGACAGTGCTATTCAAATTATATCGTAACCTCTTTTTTCATTCTTGCCTCCAGAAGCACAGCAAGGTGGATGATGCGAAACTGAAGAAGACACGTGAAGACCTCCAAAGCAGAGTTGATTTCCTAAAGAAACAAGCTGATGTAAATTTAGAGACTTTACTTTACTAGTTTTATTTCTGTATACTTGTTCGCTGTTTTCTTTAATCTGTGCTGTAAATGCATTGTTTTTCTGTAGAAATATGAAGACAAAGGGCCTGTTATTGATGCTGTTGTGTGGCATGATGGAGAAGTATGGAGGGTTGCACTTGATACGCAGAGTCTTGAAGAAGATCCAGATTGCGGGAAACTAGTAGACTTCTCCCCCCTGACTAATTACCGGCAAGTCTTCCCTTTAGAGATCTATCTCTTACTAAAGTTCAGGATTTTTTTGCTTGGTAGCCGTTCACCGGTTTAACCTTTTTGTAATCTCAATCTAATATGTAAATCAGAATTGAGCGGAAGTATGGCGTGTTTAGCCGACTAGATGCCTGCTCCTTTGTTGCTAACGTGTATGATGAGGGAAAGGTCCTAAGCATTGTAACCGATAGTTCTCCACATGGCACTCATGTTGCTGGGATAGCTACTGCACACCACCCCGAGGTGCTAACACATCTATATAAGTTATTTATATTGATAATTTGTTGCAATCAATTAACTCTCGTTCTATGTGTATGTTAGGAGCACTTGTTAAATGGTGTGGCACCTGGTGCACAGATAATATCTTGCAAAATTGGAGACTCGCGGTTAGGGTCAATGGAGACCGGAACTGGCTTGACACGTGCATTGATAGCTGCCCTGGAGGTAATCATTCATTTAACTGACAATAGTATACCATTAGCCGAATAATTCATTTGTAACTTCCTAAAATTATATCCTTTGAAGTTTGAACAAAACAAGTCCTATCTTATTATCTCTTGAACTACTTTGCATCATCAGCTTGTATGGAAGAATTTCATATCTGTGTGGACTGTTACATGCGATTGCTTTGCATTGACACAAGTCATTACGGTTTTTGTATATGCTGACTTCTGTTATAATGTTACAGCATAATTGTGATCTTGTCAACATGAGCTATGGAGAGCCAGCATTACTTCCAGACTATGGACGCTTTGTTGATCTTGTTACTGAAGTATCATTCAAACCCTTGTCTTTGTTAGGCAGCACTTATTTGCTTGTGTTTTATGCTTTTCATCTTGCGTTTGTTGACATTCTGCTATGTTTTAGGCTGTGAACAAGAGACGCCTAATATTTGTAAGTAGTGCTGGGAACAGTGGCCCAGCATTGACAACAGTTGGTGCACCTGGTGGAACAACTTCCAGTATCATTGGTGTGGGTGCATATGTTTCTCCTGCAATGGCAGCGGGTGCCCATTCGGTGGTGGAACCTCCCAGTGAGGGGCTTGAGTACACTTGGTATTTTCACCTTTTTCCTTTATTTTGATTTATTCTATTGCTAGTTGTACCTAGCATGAAATAGTTATTGTTACATTGTAGGTCAAGCCGGGGGCCAACCTCTGATGGGGATCTTGGTGTCTGCATAAGTGCACCTGGTGGGGCTGTTGCTCCTGTTCCTACATGGACGCTTCAAAGACGCATGCTCATGAATGGAACATCAATGGCATCTCCTTCTGCCTGTGGAGCAATTGCGTTACTTCTAAGTGCTATGAAGGTTTCTTCTTCAACATTATTTTTCCCTTTTGGCACATCTGTTTCTTTTTCCTTTTTTTCAGCGCATCTTTCAGCTGCTGAAATTCTTTCATGCTTCTGCAGGCTGAGGGCATTCCAGTTAGCCCATACAGTGTGAGAAGGGCCCTTGAGAATACATCAATTCCTGTAGGTGATCTGCCTGAAGATAAACTAACTACTGGACAAGGGCTTATGCAAGTTGATAAGTAAGGTTCTCTACCCTGTAATTAATTTGACAGCATATTTTAAATAGTTAGTTCTGATTTATTTTGTTATGACAGGGCGTATGAATACTTGAAACAGTTTAAGGACTGTCCATGCGTATTTTATCAGATAAAGGTCAATCTCTCGGGAAAAACAAGTATGTAAACAAAGGATTTGAACAATTTTTTAAAGTTTTCAAGGTAGAAGCTTATTGGAAACTTGCTTGCTGAAACCTATCCCACATTCTCACTAAAGATACAGGGCAACTGAATGTGTTGATTTCCATCATATGTTTTGCAAATGCATCTTAGTGGTATTATCTGTGTAGCTACTAATCTAAAAGGCCTTCCTGCTTTTGGCGGGGGAAAGTTTCCTCAAGATTTTGTTTTTTTTTTCCAATAAAACATGAACCTTTCTTTTAAGAAGATTATGAATCTATAAACGCAGCTCCAACATCACGGGGAATCTACCTGCGGGAGGCTACTGCTTGCAGACAGTCTACTGAGGTGAGCTGTTGCTATATCACAGAAATATGTTCACTCAGGAGTCTGCATAGTAATCTGCTCAAATGCATGCTAACTTACATTCTATATAAAAAGTCGTTATCTTCATAAGACATGCCATATTCGTCCTCTTTCTGGAATATTAAGTTCTTTGATTGCCCTGTCATGGAGTTAGAATTTTTCTTCGCAAACTTTATCTTCTACCAGATGTGTAGTATATTTCACTTTCAGAGTTTGTATCTCTTCTGTTTGTTATGTGAAACAAGCATAGTTTTGACTTTCCAGTGGACGGTACAAGTTGAGCCGAAGTTCCATGAAGGCGCAAGTAATTTAAAGGAACTTGTCCCTTTTGAGGAGTGTCTGGAATTGCACTCCACAGATGAAGGAGTTGTACGGGTTCCTGATTATCTCCTTCTCACTCATAACGGACGTAGCTTCAAGTTAGTGTTTTTCAATGCTATATCTTGCTGCTAATGTTCAGTTGTTTTTTCGTGCAACGTTATCTAAATAGTAAGATTATATCATCTCTTTTCAGCGTTGTTGTGGACCCCACAAATCTTGGGGATGGTGTGCATTACTTTGAAATTTATGGGATTGATTGCAAAGCTCCACAGCGCGGTCCTCTTTTCAGAATCCCAGTAACAATAATAATTCCCAAGACTGTGGCAAATCGACCTCCAGTTATTTCATTTCAGCAAATGTCTTTCATCTCAGGTTATCGTTTGTGAACTTTATAATGTGTGATATGTAAAGCAAACAAGTCTCTTAAATGGCTGCCATATTTTATGTTTGATATTTTCTTTGTCAATAATTCCAACTGTAGGCCACATTGAACGGAGATATATCGAGGTACCACTTGGAGCAACATGGGCTGAGGCTACGATACATACTTCAGGGTTTGATACTACACGAAGATTTTATATTGATACGCTTCAGGTAGGGCACACTTAAGGATAATTCAAGTCTTTGATGGTGCTGGTTCTAATCGTTGTGATTTGCAGCTTTGCCCATTGCGAAGGCCTATCAAGTGGGAGAACGCAGCAACTTTCGCATCTCCATCTGCTAAAAGCTTTGCGTTTCCTGTGATTAGTGGTCAAACGATGGAACTAGCTCTAGCTCAATTCTGGTCTAGTGGCCTTGGAAGTCGTGAACCAACTATCGTTGACTTTGAGGTAGGAACTGAGAATTATATATATATATATGTGTGTGTGTATGTAACACAAGCATATATTGCATAAGGAATGTTAAATGCTTGTATTTTGTTTTGTCTTTTGTGTCGTCATGTGTCAGGTAATGAACTCTTAAGTTATTTTTTTAGATCTTCTTTTTTTTTTCCTAATGGTTTCCTAACTTTCCTTTGATTTCATCAAGTTAGTGTATCTTTTGGCCCATGTTAGTGCATTGCTTATTTCTTTCTGCAATTTGGCTCCCTTACCAATTTTAGCTTCTCTTTAGTTGGATGTTAGGTCTCTGGTTCAGCCTTCACATCTGTATGTGCAGTCTCGTTTAGGAATGGTTTTGGAAAGAAATTACAGGTGAATAGATATAAAAAGTGTTATGGATCAGTCTTCATGCTGTCACACTAATGTTATGAACGAAGTTCTATGTTCAAGTTGCTCACGCCTACTAACTATAGTACAATGTGACTTGTTAACATGAGTTGATTCAAGTTATGTGTGGTATTTTAGATTGCATTCCATGGAATTGGTGTCAACAAAGAAGAATTGATACTTGATGGAAGTGAAGCCCCAATAATAGTTGAAGCTGAAGCACTATTGGCATCTGAAAAACTAGTTCCCATAGCTGTTCTGAACAAGGTACAGTATATGTGGAGATGGTATCTTCTCCCTTTTCTGTAATTGTTTGTAGAATTGCTTATGGACGGTGTTTTGTTTTAACTGCAGATACGAGTTCCATATCAACCTGTTGATGCACAACTTAAGACTTTATCAACTGGCCGCGATAGACTACTGTCGGGAAAACAGATACTAGCATTGACATTAACGTGGGTTATGTTTCTGGTTTCTTGGTGTCGTTGCTTGCCTATCGCTTTATCAAAAAATTTACAGTAATTCTCATTCTTTTGTTTCTGCAGCTACAAGTTTAAATTAGAAGATGCAGCTGAAGTGAAACCGTATATACCCTTATTGAACAATCGCATATATGACACTAAATTTGAGTCCCAATTTTATATGATCTCTGATGCGAACAAGGTACTCTTCGAACTGCCACTTAAAAGGCTGGATAGTACAAGTATATAGTAGCTTGTAAATTCTCATTGGCATTGTCAACTAACAACCTGATACAACAAAGTTTAAGAATCCCTAGTTAGGTTATGTATTGTGAAAACACTTTTCTGCGTTCATGTCTACCAAATTTGGTTATTTCTTACCTTTAAAGTATTTTCTTGCCTTAACACACTGTCCTGACATACTTTCAGCGTGTACATGCAATGGGTGATGTTTATCCTGAGTCTTCTAAGCTTCCCAAGGGAGAATATAAACTTCAGCTGTATCTGAGGTTTGTGCTACATCTTTGATGGTTGCAGTTTGTTTTAAAATTTGAAGAGTAGAGTTTGTACATACTAATCTCCAGGCAGAACCGATCATGGGTGACAACTTTGTTTCAAGTGCATATTTACTATTCTAAAAGCTAATTGCTTTCGCCAGGCATGAAAATGTGCAGCTGCTGGAAAAGTTGAAGCAGCTCATTGTGTTTATTGAAAGAAATATGGGGGTAAGATTTTTTGAATTACGTTTTACTTTATGTCAATATTTTTCTTTTTTTTGAAACGTTAGAATTCCTGAAGAGTTGGTTTTTCCATCTATTTTGCTGGTGATGCAGGAGGTTCGTCTGAACTTACATTCTGAACCAGATGGTCCAGTCACTGGAAATGGTGCCTTTAAATCCTCTGTTCTAATGCCAGGGTACTCTTTTAGTTCATTTACCATTTTAAAGTTTTCTGGCTGCTGCTTTGGTTGTTCTCTGAACGTGTTTCTCACCTCATTTATTGCCTGCAGGGTGAAGGAAGCGTTTTATCTGGGCCCACCAACAAAGGATAAGCTACCCAAGGTTTAGTATAATGTTGACAAGCATAATTAATGTTCTGACGCATCATATCTCCCCCAAATGTAAATTCTTATTTCACCTGCAGAATACTCCGCAAGGATCTGTGTTGGTGGGAGAAATCTCATATGGGAAATTGTCATTTGATGATAAAGAAGGGAAGAATCCAAAGGATAATCCTGTATCTTATCCAATATCATATGTGGTTCCACCAAATAAGGTATCTTAAAAAACCACCTTTTCTGGTCTGGTTTGTCTGTTACCATAGGCTTGTGATACTTGATGCAGTAATGCAGGACAGTCTGGCTACAGGAGCTCGTATATTGTGTTTAGCTTGATCTATTTTTTTCCTTGTATTCCAATCCTGTTGAACTTTTTTGTGTTATTTTGTTCTTTATTCAATAGCCTGAGGAAGATAAGAAGGCAGTTTCTGCTCCAAATAGCTCTAAATCAGTCTCAGAACGCTTGGAACAAGAGGTATTATTTGTAGATGTTTCATATTGGCTCTTGCTCAACTTTATGGTCGAATATCCTATTATATAATTGAATCAAGTACTTGTTGGTGAATATGGAGGGGTTTCTTTTGTACGCTGTTTTGTGAAAGCACTTTCTTGTAATCAGGTTCGTGACACAAAGATCAAATTTCTTGGGAACCTAAAACATGAAACTGAGGAAGAGCGTTCAGAGTGGAGAAAGTTGTGTGCCTGTCTCAAGGTTTGCCAGCTAAGGGCTTTTCTTTTCTGTTTTGAATAATGATTTGTGCCACTTTAACTCTGAAAGTTTTGAAAAAAGTATGCAAATCGGAAATACTGTTAAGATAATTTGAGCATATGTTCCTTGGCAGTCTGAATACCCAAACCATACTCCATTGTTTGCTAAGATCTTGGAAGGTTTGCTATCTCGGCCTGAAGCTGGGGACAAAATCAGCTATCACAAAGAGGTAAAGTTTCAAATGAGTTACGAATCTTAAAATTGTGCACTACTTTCTCTACTTATACACTACACATAATCTTCAAATTATAAACGCTCAATACATTTCCAACTACTAATCTCTTTAGCGTTTGTAGATGGTTGGGAAATTAGCATGTAAGCAGAAAATCCCTTCGTTTGCTTTTGCAGATTATTGATGCTGCAAACGAGGTAGTACGCAGTGTTGACGTAGATGAGTTAGCAAGATTCTTGCTACACAAAAGTGAACCAGAAGATGAGGAAGCAGAGGTGTGATATTATTTTATTTATTGCGTTTTCTTACAAAGTTGGTTTTTCATAAGATTCTTAACTAGTGACTTGCTTTTATTTGCGGCTCTGATAACCACCTGCCGTGCTATTTTCCAATCAGAATTTAAAGAAAAAAATGGAGATGACCCGTGACCAACTGGCAGAAGCACTATACCAGAAAGGGTTAGCCATGGCGAGACTCGAGAATTTGAAGGCAAGACCAATATTGATCTCACTTATCTCCTCGTTAACTTTTAATTAATTTATTTGACTATAAGATAGTAACATGTTAAATGGTGTGATTATGAAAGTCAGATGAATGTAGCGAATATGAAGTACGAATGGTGTCATTAGCAATTTGTTAGCTAATATTGGGCAATTACACTACTCATTTGTTTGCAGGAAGATGAAGGAGAAGAAGAAAGTAGCCAGAAGGATAGATTCGAAGAGAATTTCAAAGAACTGACAAAATGGGTAGACGTGAAATCATCTAAATTCGGTACTCTCACTGTTCTAAGAGAGAAACGGCTCTCACGACTCGGGACTGCGTTGAAGGTAAGCACTTTGATCTAATCTTTAAACGTACCAAGAAAAACTGTAAATGATGATCATCTGAAATCACTGACCCACATGACTGTAAAAATTAATTGATAATGATTTTTTCAGGTACTTGATGACTTGATCCAAAACGAGAACGAGACTGCGAATAAGAAACTGTACGAACTGAAACTGGGTTTGCTGGAGGAATTAGGTTGGAGCCATTTGGTTACGTATGAGAAGCAATGGATGCAAGTTCGTTTCCCTACAAGCTTACCTCTCTTTTAGTTGTTGATGCTAAAATTACTGTTCAATAAAAGCTTGTTCAGTTACAAAAATAAAATAAAAATAAGAGCTTGTTCTGAAACCCAAACTACTGTTTGATTCTCTTTCTTTATAAACCGTATGTTCTTAGTCTATATTGATATATTTCAGTTGTGAATTGTTGATCAAATTAGTATTTGTGTCAATGTACAATTCTATATAATCAGATAATTATTATTATATTATTATCAACAAACTCGAAATTCTCTCTCTCCCTTCCACCACCAACAATTCATTCCCCCATATTTGATAATTTTGTTTTCTCTTGTCTTTGTCACCGTTTGAAGCCAAATTATTAATGTAGTAACTTGTGTAGTTATATATGATTTGTATTCCAAACATTATATTAGACCATACTCATCGAGTGGAATTTTTTTGGTTTGGTTACAAAATTTTGCTGATTTTGGTCTAAAGGCGAGAGGCCAAATATTTTTTTGGAGCGCCGACCCAACTGATTACATTGGACAACAAAAATATATTGACGTCGTTAAAGATAATAATCGGTGGATGATTATGATGCACTACGTCGTTGTTGAATGACACTTACATACTAGTAATTATGATTAATTTTTTTAATGTAAATATGTGCTATTTAGCACTATAAATAGAGCTTGATGCTATTATTATTATTTTTTCGTAACATGACATGTAGCGATCACAACTTGTTCTTCTTATTATTTGGGAGTTTCTTTCATGGAACACAACTACACAAGAAGGGAAAGGGTTTTTTTCACTTAAGAGAATTTCTCCCGGGCACGAGACCCAAGGCGCCTCCATCTCTCATAGATCAAATAATCTCTCTCGGCAAACACAAACACAATGGATTCAGATTCGGAGCCGAAGCTCATATCACTCATCTCTCANCCCAAGGCGCCTCCATCTCTCATAGATCAAATAATCTCTCTCGGCAAACACAAACACAAACACAATGGATTCAGATTCGGAGCCGAAGCTCATATCACTCATCTCTCAACTAATCTCTTTTAGAGAAGACACGACGGATTCGGGTTGGGAGTCTAAGATGATATCACTCATGATTCAAGTAATCTCTGTGGTCAGCTCAATGGATTTGGAGTCGCAGCCGAAGCCGGAGTCGGAGCTCATGTCACTTGTTACTCAAGCAATCTCTGTGTTCAACTCCATGGATTTGGATTCCCAGCCGGAGCCGCTGTTGGAGCTCATATCAACCTTAACTCGAAAATTATCTATAGATTCAGATTCTGAGGCAAAGCTGGATTCGGAGTTGTTGTCACTCTACTATGAAACATTCAAGCTCGATCCGAGGCCGGAGCTCATATCAATCATCCCGCAGATAGTCTCCCTCTTCACCACTACGCCACTCGTTGCTGAAACATGGAGGCTTAAGTCGCCAGAGTCGGAGTTCATGTCACTCCTTTCTCAGATGCTGTCTCTCTTCGCATCGGTTGCGGAGCTCTTGTCGGAGTCGGACGTGTCGGTGTTTCTTCCAAAGAGCATCTTACTCATATCTCTCATGAGTCAAATAATCTCTGTCTTCATCTCTTTGGAGTTGGATTCGCAGCCGAAGCCGCAGACAAAGGTCATGTCAGTCCTTACTCAATTAATCTCTGCCGCCAACTCTATATCAGATTCGGAACCGGAGTGGGGGTTCATATCACTCGTGACTCAATTAATCGCTCTCATTCGCTCTATAGATCCGGAGCAGCAGACGCCACCGCCGCAGCTCATCTTACTCATTAATCATGTAGTTTCTCATTTATACTCTCTGAATAATGCCGGTTCGGAGCTCCTTTCACTCGTTAATCTACTATTTTATCTCGCCGGCGACCCTGAGGATTCGGAGCCGGAGGAAGAATGGGAGATGGATCAGCTTATTTCTTTGTCCCCTCAGTTAAAAGTACGGCTTGTACAAGGAAAATTTCATGTGACTGGAAAAGTTGAGCGGAAAAGCAATGAAAAGTGGGAAAAATGTCAACCCGGAAACCGGCAGAGAGTCTACTTAGCAAGAGGAGAAGACGCTACCCATTTTCTCTGCAAAGATTGCAATGGCGAGGACCATGAAGAATGCGAAAAGACTCCAGTTGAGGTCAAACACCCTCTTCATCTAAAACATTCTCTTCAACTTGTCTCGCAGAAGAAGACGTCTCAAGCCAGGAAATGCTTCTGTTGTGATGAAGATCTCCAGCAGATATTTTATTATTGCCAGGATTGCGATTTTGCTATGAATATAGCTTGTACGGATATACCACCAGTCTTATCGATAGACCATCCCAAGTGGCAACGTCTGCGCCTTGGCCGATGCAAGCTCCCCTATCTCTATGTGTCCCCCTTGTGATTTTGTGGTCCATCTCAGATGTATTAATTTACCACGTGTCATAAGGATATCTCGCCATCCCCATCGTATCTCTTTTACCCCTTTTTTGGACCAAGGAGATTGGTCTTGTGGTGTTTGTCGCAAGAAGATCCACAGTGATTACGGGGGTTATTCTTGCGACAAAGACGGTTGTTCGTATGCGGCTCATTCAAGATGTGCCACACAAAGAAACGTGTGGGATGGCATAGAACTTGATGGAGTGCCAGAAGACATTGAAGAAGAAGTTGTTGAACCTTTTTTGCGGATAAGCGATGGAATCATACATCATTTCACTCATCAACAACATCATTTGAGACTTAATGAGAACACGGGCGGAGATTACGATGACAATAACGAGTGTCAAGCATGCATCACGCCAATCTATTCCGGTAAATTCTACTCTTGTATGCAATGTGATTTCATTCTACACGAAAATTATGCGAATCTTTCTCGCAAAAGACATCACCCGATACATCCACATCTGCTCACTCTAGTGGGAGGATGTGATGGTGTTATGAAGTATCAGGATATCTGCTCAGCTTGTCCCTGGTCGTGCGTAGCTGGTTTCTTCTATGAGTGCGGTAAAGAAGGATGTAGTTTTAAGCTGCATGTGCAGTGCGCCACAGTTTCTGAACCACTAGTCCAAGAAAGTCATAAGCATCCTTTATTTCTAACATCTAAACCAGGAGAGCAAAGAGCATGTTCGGTTTGCAGAGATGCAAGACTTGAATTCACAAATGAAACATTCAATTGCATCGAATGCGAATTTTCTTTGTGTTTTGGATGTGCTACTTTACCTCAAGAAGTGAGGTATAAGCATGATAAGCATATATGCTCACTCTTTCTTATGGGGAGGAGACAAGTACCATGACGTATTGGTGTGAAGCTTGCAAGAGAAAAATAAATCCAAAGGAGCGGTTTTATAAGTGTGATGAGTATTGTTGTAACACCTTACACATTGAATGTCTGATTGGGAAGGACTTATACATTCGTGTTTCGACATAGGTGGAAGAAATGTAGTTGTTCTGCCCAACAATCATATGTCTCGACCATTTTGCTTCGGCTGTAGGAAGCGATGTCCATACAAAATAGTTTTGCAGATTAGTTTATTAAGATTTTGCTCCATATTTTGTATTAAGAAATAATATTATTGAGTTTGTATTTTGTTCTATTTATTAATCAAACACCGATATGTCCAATATTGTCATGAGCTATTACCATGGAAATTTTACTCAAACAAGTATTTTGCTTTGCATCAGTGGTGTGGTGATTCTTGAACGAGTTTTTTTTTTTTGATTGATACTGGTTTCCTCTCTAATGGCCAAGTTATGCTCCTATCAGCTTCCATTTTTCGGGATGTGATCGCGGCACATAACTAGTTTTGCACTGTTCTTGCTAATCTCATTTAGATTTGTTTTCTTGTGCTGTATATTTCTGATCATCTGAATGTATTCTCCATTTTGGTTTGTAATGCTTTTAATTTTATGCTCTCTGAGAATTACATGAGAAAAGGATTGCTAAAGAAATAGCTGATCTAGAGAAAGATACAGGGTTCAAGTTGAGAGTCTTGGCTCAAAACTATCCCATAACACCCGGTATGATATATGCTTTGAAAGCATAGAGAAATGTCATCAAGTATTGCAACATACTTGATCTCCATAGGTTTACTTTTCTATGCTTGAAACAGGACTGGCAATCAAAGATTTCTGGCAGGTGGATGATAGCACAATTGTGTTTGTGGCGGACCCGACTTTTGGTAACATCCCAAACCTCATTGTTAATTTCTTCAAGTATCCAATGGGAAACCGATTTTGATGAGCGGAATTGAAACAAGGAACATATTGAATTTCAATGTTGGAGCTACGGTTGATTTAGACATACCTCGTAGTTTCTGGAGTCGATTGGCTGGGAAATACGGCAACATGTTTTACTGGAAAGAGAAGGCAAGAAGGAAGAAGAACGCCTCTTTGATCTCGATTAACCCGATGATCGCCATCTTCTTTTCTTATGTCTTAACTGTTAACAAAATGTCTTGAAACCAGGGAGAAGATGCATCCATTGAAGCTGCACTGATGGCAATATCAGGCTGCTTACGAGAACCCGTTGGTCCAAATAACTTGCAGAGATAAAGTGAAATATGACCCCAGACAAAGTGTCTGTTATAAACACTGTATAGATAGATTTGGATCGTGGAGAAGCAGAATTGTAAGAATGAATCTCTTTTTCATAATATATCTCGTTGTTCTTACTTGCATTATCTCAGAATCTGCTGGGGAACAAATTTTTCTTTTGTTTTTCCCAATCTTCTGTACTTCTTCTGGCTGCAGCTTAGAATTGATTAGTTAATACAAAAATCACTAATCTCAACAGAATGTATGGAAAATTGATATTTGGAAATGACCAAATGCATATCAAATTGTAAAAGTAAAACACGATTTAGAGCAAATTTATCAAACACACATAATTATGTATATACATGGCATAAGTGTTTAATCTAGACTTGTTACTTATGCAGACACATAATTATGTAAAATCCTTGCAAAAGAACCCTCTCCCTCTCTTCTCTTCAACTCTCTGTTTCTAGTGAATATTTTTGTTATTGAATGAGAATGTCAGCACATTCATATGTTCATGGATTCGTAAGGAATTCGTGTTCTAGAGATGTTCCAACATTGATTGTCTCAGTTAAAGGATGAATTTGTTTCTTTATTAGTAGCTTGGCATAGAGATATGGGTCTTATAGAGACATTTTCTAGTTAGATTTGGTCCAATTACCGGGTTGTTCAGTTTAATCATGGGCATTTGCAAGTTATAGTGGATTTCTTACACTCACTAGCAGAATCTTACCTTCGCACAAACCCTTAGGTGAAACAGGATTTTTCCTTCTTTGTCACGAATTCTCACCTATCTTCTTGTACAATATCTTCTATTAACTGGTTCTTTCAAAACTTTTGCAGGGCGGTGTCTTTACCAGATAACTCGGACTTCACGATATTCAATCATCGTGGCCGACTGTTCCCACCGGAGATCGACATGAAGTTTTGATTTTTTTGTCTTACTGCTTAGTCAAACTCTGATTTGTCCAACGTTATGAGATATTTCCATTTAAATTCTACTCAAAGTAAGTACTCTGCTTTGCATCAATTTGTGATTCTTGAAAGTCTTGTGAAGTTTCTGTGTGCGTCTCTGTTTAGATTAATGAAAAATAAAAACTACAACAAATGTACAAGTGCCCACCGGATAGGTTTGGCTACTAGTATGAAAATACAATACAGTAAACGACAGATTTATTCACTCCGTTTACCAGCCCCGGAGACAATAATAAAAGCATAACCGAACATAACCGGTTTAGGTGTTCTTGGCGCTGTATGTCGTGACGGTCAATGTCACCGGCAAAACCTCAGAGAGATCTAAATGGGCAACGATTGGGTTTCTTAACGATCTCTTGCGTGACTGTAACTGTAACCTTTGAGTTTCTATACTCAACCCAAGCCTTGTACTTTTCTCCATTACTAAGCTTCACTTTTTTAAACGACCACTGCTTCCTTTCCCCATTTCTTGACTGACCCAATAACCAGCTTTCTCGGCAACAACAGAAGTAACAGAGTTGATGTCTACACCGACATGGTTATATCATTAATGTCACCAAAAAGTTTGTCCTTGAAAACGTCGAATTTGACAGAAAGATGTGGTTTTTGGGGCTGCCATTGTTGGTTTTGTTAAGGATTCCTAGGAATCCAGCGGGTCCAGCACTGCTGTTTTCAAGGGCGAGGACCACAACGAAAGCAATGTTGAGAGAAGTGTGGAACCTTCTTACATCCATTGTATTGTGTACAAATAAATAACAAGACAGTCCGCTTAAAACAGTTCGGTACGGTTCTGTTCGGTTGATTACAATAGTCGCGAGCGTTTTTTTTTTTTTTTCCTTTTGTTGAGAAAGACGTTTATTAACGTTATCCAGAGGCAAAGCAAACAGTGGCGAACAAAGGAAACTTAATAAGGTAAAGGCATATGGCGATGCTCTTTCTACATCCTCCTCCTTCACAATGTAGAAGCTTCTCTCCTTCTGTATTCAACAACGTCTCCGGAGAAATTCCATCGTCTCGTCTCTCCTTGAAAACCTCCGCCGCCGAAAACTGGGTTTCCCGTTTCCGGTCGAAATCTCTCAGTTTGGTCTTCTCTGGAGCTCTCGCACTCGGTTTATCTCTATCGGGTTCGTTTCTTTGTTTTGTTCTTATAACCCTTCCTTCTCAACATCTATGACACGGAATTGAAGAAGACACTTTCCTTTGATTTTGATTCATCCGTCGTTTTACAATAACAATGTCGATGTGTTGCTGAAACAATTCAAGTATCACAAAGTTAGAAGCTTGTTTGCTCATCAGTCTCAAGCTTTTGACTGTAATTCCCTGTCACATCTAAGTCAAGATTACGACCAGAGTATCTTGTTCCAATTGTGTGCAACTCTATGAGGAATGCAGAAGAAAAGTTCCTAATTTCCAATTCTCAACAACTCTGAATCTCTTTGCAGGCGCGGGACTTGCAGAGGCGAAAGTCGGCGTCAACAAGCCAGAGTTGCTCCCTAAAGAGTTCACTTCTGTCATAGATGTTGCTGGTTTCCTCTCTAATGGCCAGGTTATGTCTTGTGTATCAGCATCTATTTTTTTAGATTTCAGTTTTTCGCCATTTTAATGCTGCTCCTTTATGAGAATTACAGGAGAAAAGGATTGCTAGAGAAATCGCTGATCTTGAGAAAGATACAGGATTCAAGCTAAGGGTCTTGGCTCAAAACTATCCCGATACACCCGGTATGATACATGCTTGAAGCAACATACTTTGATCTCCATTGGTTTGCTTGATGACATTTCTTTGTGTTTGAAATAAATAGGACTAGCAATCAAAGATTTCTGGCAGGTGGATGATGGCACAATTGTGTTTGTCGCTGACCCGACTTTTGGTAACATCCCAAACCTCATTGTTAATTTCTTGAAGTATCCAGAGGGAAACTGATCGGATTTGAAACAGGGAACATACTGAATTTCAATGTTGGGGCTACGGTTGATTTAGACATACCTCGTAGTTTCTGGAGTCGATTGGCTGGGAAATACGGCAACATGTTTTACTGGAAAGAAAAGGCAAGAAGGGAGAAGAACACTCTTCTATCTCGATTTTACTGATGATGGCCTCTTTTTTTTTCCTTAAGTCTTAACTGTTTACAATATGTCTTGAAACCAGGGAGAAGATGCATCCATTGAAGCTGCAGTGATGGCGATATCAAGTTGCTTACGAGAACCCGTTGGTCCAAATAACTGTGCAGAGATAAAGTGAAGTATGAACCCGCAAAATGAACCTATTATAAACACTGTATAGATTGGCATCAAGAAGAAACAGAATTTGTAAGGATGAATACCTTCTTCAGTACATTTTCTTGTTGTTCTTTAAGTACAGTCTCAGAATCTGCTGGGGAATGAAAGTTTCTTGTGAAATCTTCTGTACTTGTACTGGTTCTGCAGCTTAATAGTGATGAATACAAAATATCACTAATATCAATTGCTATTATTGTATAGATGGAAATGATCAAAGACACGTTATTAGGGGAAAATGCCAAAAAAAATCTTGAATTCACAACTTTCAGCCAAAAAAAAACATTAACTACACGATAGACAAAATAAACCTTCAACTTTCGTTGATTAATCCGTTTAATCCTTAACTTTTATTGACCAAGCCATTTTAGTCATAACATTAGTCAACAGTTATAGTTGACTAACGATAGGATTATAATGACTTGGTTAATAAAAGTTGGAGGATTTTTGGTAAATAAAAAGTTGAAATTTTTTTTTTACAAAATTTTAGATTAAAATAGTTAAAATGATACTTCAAATCTCAGAAATGACATGATTCGTTTTTTTGTAAATAGTTATAAAATTAATTCATTTTTTTTTGTAAATAGTTATAAAATTTAGTATCATTTTCATTGTGTGATCTAACATTTTAATTTTTATATTATAATTAGTTAGTAAATATTCCAAATTTTATTAATTATTTCCAAAACAATTATGAATAAAAAATCATATTTGGGTTATCTTTCTCAGAAATTGTTTTTATTTTTAAAAACACTAATTTCATTTTTATACTATGGTAAAGTTTTTATTAAAAACTTCAAAATATTTTTTTGGTGATAAATAAAACGGTGATTCATTTTTCATATCAGTATTTTCTTTTCAAAACTAACGAATTAGATTTTGAATTGTGAATATTTTATCATCCACAATAGTTTCCATTACTTTAATCCAAAAGTGTGAAAAATAACTTTTTGGGTAAAAAAAATTGAAATAATCCCAAACTTTTTATTCATTAAAAAAATCTCCAACTTTTTGTTTACCAAAATATATCAAGCCTTTTAGTCCTGACATTAGTCAACAGTTATAGTTGACTAACGTTGGGTCTAAAATGGTTTGGTTGAAAAAAAGTTGGGGATTAAACGGATAAGTCAACGAAAGTTAAAGGTTTATTTTGTCCATCGAGTAGTTTGTGCTTTTTTTTTGCTGAAAGTTGTGACTTCATGATTTTTTTGGCATTTTTCCCCACATTATTATGTTAACGTACATGGCAAACATTCAAAGAACCCTCTCTCTCTCCTCTCTATTAAAAGAGAATCAATCCGACGGTTGATATGTATTCAAAACTTGTTCCCGGTTCTTCAGTGGATGAGAAAGCCTCCTGTCCAGTTACCATGGTTGTAGGAGGGTCACAACGACATCTCTGATGCATCTCATCAACAGCTTCAGATGGTCCAGAGAAGAGTGCTTCCACTGAACCGTCCATGCGGTTCCTGACCCATTCCTTGACATATACCTTCAGCGCATGAATGAATAAGTCGTTTTTCAACACATCAATTACCCTAATGTGTAGACTACCGCAATCATAACGGTTTGTCATTGAGTACTTAGGGATCGAATCCACAGAGAGAAAGAACAGCACAGTAAGAATACAAGAAACTACTTAAGCTAAGCTAAACGGGTTTTTTGTTGGTTTTTGTTCTAAAAACTAATTACGATAAAACTAGAAAATAAAAACATACATGACAATTAAAATGATTACAAGCTAGTTCAAGAAATACAGATTCAAAGAAAATAAGACACTAAAATCGGTTTCAATCAAGGAAAGAAAGATATGGATTGTAGGAAATGGCATTCGATTAAGAGTGTTCGATGATTCACTAATGATGTTTCTAATCACTCAATGAGCTGAATTCTATGGCAAGGAACACATACAAATAGTTTAACTCACTCTCATGATGCTAAACCCTTCATTGATAATTCAAATTAGCTAATCTCTCAATTGCTATAAAAGTATCAACAAGCATAAAACACAAATCCTTTTTAGCCAATTAATGATCCTTAGTCATGATTCTCATCTTGCTAAGCATCAAAAACATGATTAGAAATCTTCTAGACAATTACCAAACCTCTCTCAAGTGTAATTTGTCCATGTTCTAGAAATTGAGTAGCTAGTTCAACCCTAGCTTTAAGACCACTTCTAAACATGAGAATTTATATAATCTTGTCCTAAACATCAATAGATCATCATCTATCCCTCTAAATCAACCATTCCCACAATCCATAATGAAACTACTCACACATAACTAAATTACAAAACAAAACCGAACAAAAGCAAGACATAGCAAAAATAAGAAGATTGATGGAAAGAAATTAAGAAAATCTTCACTAAAGTTGTGTAGATCTTGAATCCTTCATGAACACAAGAGGAGAGAAGAGATAAGTTCTCTAAAACAGTAAAAAGAAGCAGAAATGATGATATTTTCGTCTATGGAGAGTTGTTGAAACTCAACTACAAAGTGTTGAACTTATACAAAAGTGGAGGGGCCCAAAGTCAAGTGGAAAGTCACCAGATCAACAAATCTTCACTAAATCGGTCATAACTCTTGAACCACAGATCGGAATGACTTGAAACCACTTCCATTGGAAATCTAACTCAAATATCTACAACTTTCATGAAGACCGCTGAAGCTAAATCCAAATGAAAACCGTACTTCTGAGTCGGTCTTTAAAGCGCTTTGGATGGTTTCGGTCGCGGGTCTGGATCGGTCGATCCAGAGGGGATCGATCGATCCCCCAAAAACATGAGATCGATCGATCTGGCATTGTAGGTCGGTCTGGGAAATCTTCGATGTTTGGGATCGATCGATCCAAGTTTGTGGATCGATCGATCTGGCTTGTTTCTCCACTCGCTCCTCTTGCTCGCCAGACTGGACCGTCATCACGAAAATCGGTATAACTTTTGATCGCACCGTTGGAATGGCCTCAAACAACTTTCAAATGAAAGTTAATCCATTGATATATCTTGTGTTAAAATATGAGCTCAATCCATCGGTGGAAAGTCTTTCATACAATGCCAAACTTCTGACGTCTCAACCTGATCCTGCATCTCTGTATTCCGCAATGACCTTTTTTATGGCTATCTTCACTCCTCCAACTCCTCTGACTCTAAGAACAACTTAAAATGGCTCAAACAAGCAAAAAAGAATGCAAAGACAACCTAAGACATCTAAAATGCAATGAGACTCAATTTGGACCTAAATGCATTGTATATACAATGAAAACAACATGAAACACATAGAAAATAAAGAAAAATATGAGACTCAAGATGGTAAAATACACGGTTATCAACTCCCCCGGACTTGCCTTTTGCTTGTCCTCAAGCGAATAAAGCAAAGTACGCCAAGAAGAGAGGTTTGAAGGTGGGGACTCATATCCAAAAGGAAACACATGAAACTTTCAACTCAATGTCCTTAGGTAAAAATGTCATAATGCTAAAATCGCTTATACTCTTACGAACTTCTCCATACCTATCACCACTTGAATATTTTGCTCTAGTGCCTAAGACTTAAGAATCTACAAGCATTCATATCAACCAACTCTTTAACATTCATTAATCTCGGTATAAGCGCGGTCTCGCAAAGGGAATCTCAATCATTCTCAATCGGTTTGGTGGGAAAGGCTTGAAAGCATATGAGGAGGTTACAGTTTTCGGGTAACTTACTCTCATGAAAACGTAATGCGTGACAATACGAAAAAGCGAGGAAGGAATGGAACAAAGATGCATCAAAGAATACCTTCCATCCTAGCCT
>PKMM01034372.1:0-47985 GCA_002933915.1 Eutrema heterophyllum
GACACCTCTTATGCTACAATGGCAAGCATAGAGGAATTGATATAAACACAAAAAAAAGCCTTTATCAGGTGGCAAGAAGGTCAATCCAGTACGTGGAAGGAAGGGTAGGTTATCACATGCGAGAAGGACGAGGGGAAAGGTAACAACGCCAGAAGAAGAAGACATCGGAGAAGAAACAGAAGAACAAATCAATTCTGATATGTTGGACTTAAAGCTCTGTAGTTTCGTTAACATGTTAGAAGGTAGAATGGCTGATATCGTTGCCAAAAAGATCGAAGAGAACAATGAGAAACTCTTCATTGGAGTTGGTGACGTATTTCAGAGAAAATTGGAAGAGAACAACATGAAGAACAATGACAAAGTTATCAATGGAGTTATATCATGGTTCAAAAACTACTCATTCGTAATGGAGGATCCCGATGATTCTGAGGTTCCTCAAAAGACCGATGTTATCGGTAATGAAACCAGCGGTAACAATAATACTTGCGATGAAAATGTCGAAGGTTCTGTTCAACTACCCAACCCCCCTCAAAATCAGCCCCAAGATGAATCAACTCACACTAATCCAGCCAACAACGGCGTTGATTCCGTCGAAGGGATAGCTGCTTACTATATGTCTGATACGTTTCTGGTAAGTTTGTAAATAAGATTCTCTAATTGCAAACAAAATGAATCCTAAATATATCCATCTTTTTGGTATTCCAGGAAAATGAAAATGACAGACGACCCCAGGACCACCTCATTAACGATCAGGTCAATTCCCCTACTGAGATTAAGTATTATCATTCACTATTATATCATATATTATCAGACAAATTGTTATCAAATATGTGTTATAAAACCATGCAGGTGGAAGGTGAATTCATCGTTTCGGGGATGCAGGACCAAGTCAGTGTTGAAGGAGCTCATGATAATGTAATCAGCTTAAACATTACTCACGCTGCTACAGTGAGCCATATGTCTAGTAAACGCAATTGATATCCCTATGCACCAATAAACGTAGTAGGCCTGATAATATTATTGTTATGACTAGATTAGTTAACAGATAATAACTAATAACAGATTTTGTTTTAATATAAATTAATTATCAGTGTAAATAGTTATTTGGATAATTTAATGGTTTATTGCATTACGGCAATTTTTCTATGTCTACGTCTTGTAGCTTCATTTCAATGTCCAAGAAGAGGAGGGTAACCATGGTGGAGTTCACAGTAATGTAAGTTTGTAGTTTAGATAACATGACTGATTATACTTTATTTCCCAATAAATTTCTTATCAATCCTTTATGTATTCAATCCTTTTTCTCTATCCTAGGGTTTGGAAGGGGGTCATGTATTACAACAAGACATCGAACATGAGCCTCGACAACCGTCAGAGACGGAGAAGGTTTGATATTAACACAATTCCTAATTATCAGATAACATTGCATGATTTACTAATTAACTATTTATCTGCTAACATTATCTTTCTCCGATTGCTTTGCAAACCTTATCGATGGGGATGACGAATATGAGAAGATTGTTTCTTTGGGGAATGAAGATGGGGATGACGCATTAGCCATACGCATACGCCCCAAGAGCAAGCGGCCTCGAACTCTCTCCGCCTTACTCTCAGAAGATACATATGAATTACAAGGTAAACGTTTGAAGCCCACATCTGACTACGAAAGCAAAGAGGATAACAACGACGAAGAAGAGAAAGCCTTAGAGGACCGTTTCCATAAGGCAAAAGTTTCTCTGAAAAGGTTTGTTCTATGTTAAATTTAAAAAGTTTTCTATTTTTCAAACCATATATCTCTAAATTAACAACAACTTTCTCCTTCTTATAGGCCGATAAATATGGGATCCTCTCTCTCACTATCTGTGAAGGATGTTGCCGACATTGTACATCGACAGAAAATAATGGGAAACAAAGTACGTTTCAACAACCCAACTATGCCCACTTTTTCTATGTGTAATGCATAATTTACCGACAATAAAATTATCCGCTAACTCAGATAACCATTTTGTTTGCGACTTCTAGGTTGTTGATGCACTCATTTGGTTTACAAGACACATGCTAAGGGCTAATGAGGCAGACGGCCCAAACTTGAGGGTCGAGTTTTTCGACTCTAACTTTGTTTCACAGCTCTCCAAACTCTACCCCAAGTTTTCAAAAAGCCCTACGCCTGATAGTTTTATTTTTCCAACCTCCTTTGTGCTCGCTATAAAAGGCGAAGGTCATCCCAATTGGCTTCAATTATACGACAAAGCAGATGTTGTCTACGCCCCCTTCAACTTTGACCGTAGGCATTGGGTTGGTATGGTCATTGATCTAAAAACCTCATCTATAAGTGTGCTCGACTGCAATGTTCGCCTACAAAACGATGCTTATGTCCTCAATGCCATACAACCATTGGCCGTAATGCTTCCTTGTATGTTTAGACATGTTGCATCCAGCCCGTTGATGAGTCAGGTCCCACCAACACCTTTCACCGTTCAACGTATTCACGGAACACCGCAGGTCAACTCTCCAAATGATGCAGGTCTTGTTACAATCTTAACCATTGACGCTCACGCAACCGGTGGCGTAGAGGAAGTGAAACTGTTTGATGTCAACTCCATCGGTAATGAGGCCAAAAAATTGGTTATCGCTTTAGCCAAGGTGTATGGAGATTCAGGGTAATACACCATTATCCTCCCCTTCATTTCGGAGGTGTTTATCATATTTTCCCATGCTTTGTGCTGAACTCTCTCTCTTTTATAACACTACGGAAACTTGAATGTCTCATAAGCTGAACTGTATAACTTTCTTCTGTGGTTTAACGTATAACCTTTTTTATGATATCGGATATAATGTTATCATAATTCAACTATTTTGTTATCTATTTTATGTTTTCGGGATATAGCATTCTTTGACATCAAACTTATCGTTTAACGTAGTTATCACAGAATTTCACCAAATATAATAATTATCATATAACAATGCAATGTAATTGGGGCTTTGTTGTAATACACATGTGTTCCGAGAAAGAAATATATGCCAATCAGATAATGTAGTTATTGATATGTTATATGGTTAAAACATAGTTTTATTAAAACTTGCCCGGTCAATTATTTGTCAGATAATTACAATACGCCCGCTTAACTTATCCGACAACTTAGTGATGAGATAAAATCAGTATATATAAGAAAGGGCATTGTCTTTAGGGTTTAGGGTTTAGGGTTTAGTGCTTAGGGTTTAGGGTTTAGGGTTTAGGGTTTAGGGTTTAGGGTTTAGGGTTAAAATGTTCAGTTTTTAGTATATTTAGAAAGGGCTATGTCTTTAGGGTTTTTGGCAGATAATATCATTCAATAAAATATATATAATGCCTATATATATGTTACTATGTTCGTTTGACATGTAAGAGCATGGTTTGACTGTTTAAGTTTATAAGTTTGGAGTTTATTTAGAAAGGGAATAGGGTTTAATGTTATATGCAAATATTGTAATACTAAGTTATTTATCTGACAAGTATTTTTTCAGATTAATGTTGTTGTGTTTTTTTTTAACTTTTACTTCATACTTATCCGATTTTTTAGTTGTAAGATAACATAGTTTACGGCTTCATCCTCCATATTTTGCAGACATCAAGTAAACCTATAAACCATAAAATTGAAGAGTTGAAAAGACAAATGAGAAGACAATCTCAAAGTGCCTTCAATCCATAATACCAAGTTCAATACAGCGATTTGGAAACAAAAGAAGCTTACATTCATTTTATTACTTCATAATCCCCTGAAACAGATGACTATGCCCACATATAATAGTAACAAGCAATGAAAATAACTCCACACCCCATCAGCTTCTTCAACAAACTAATATCCCCTTCCAATTCCTTAAATTCTTTCTCACATCCTTCTACATCGGTTTTCATTGCTTTCATCACACTGGAATATCCATGAAGATTCTCTTTCAAGTCCTCAAGCTCCTTCTCATAACTACGAAGAATGTCTTTCATGTCTTCTATCTCCTCAACCATTGACTCATCCGTCCATTTGAACAAATGATACTTGTCCTTCAAAATTCGTAATTGTTTACTAAACAGTCCAAAATTGGAAATACAATGGTCCTTAAAAGTGTGAATTCTATTTTCCTACAAAAAATTGACGATGTTTACCGTTTCAGATCCATTAGGACAGCAATGAAATAGCCTCCCATGATTTTTTGTTGTGCCTGAAGTTCTTAGGACAACACTTTCTCCACACCTACAAGCATTGGGCATTCCTCTATGTCCTACACGAACACCACGCCTGAGACTCACACTCAACCCTGGAAATTTGACATGAAATTCCAAATTTTGAGGATAAGAGAATTTGGGGTCAAATTAAAAAATTTGGAAGATTAATTTTACCGTACTCTGACGAGACATTCACATGTATAGTAAATTGAGAACTATTTAACTACCTGAATTCTCCGACGATCGGTTTTCATTTGAAGATGTAGTCATTCTCCTCTGTCTTCGCCGCCAAAATAAACCGTAGGTGCGAAAGTTCGTCCCCAGTTTTTGTGGAGGAGGTCGGAAAAGAAGATATGTCTTCTATTTCTTTTAAACGGCGTCACTTTGGATATTTTTTGGTCGTCAGGAGTGTTATCGGTGAATTGGCTTACCCTGTCCTATTTTAATTTAAGGTGTTATCGGGGTATTTTGTTTATATCGGGGAATCTGGTTATCAGGATACTGTTATAGTGTATACAAATACTTTATAAAGTATAACAGTGGATAATATATTATCTCTTCTTCATTACCAGAAATGATGACGCTACTTGTATCGGGCATTTAATGCTGTGTCAGAGTCAGATTAGTGCAACTTGTGTTCAGATATTGTCGGTAATATCAAAAGCGCCGGCGTAAAAGATTTTGCCAAAATCTTCTTTGTTACCGTCATAATTATCCGTAAAGTTGTATGGTTCGGTTAATCGTAGGGTTGGGTTATTCGTTTATTATTATCTGATAATGTGTTAGAAAATAATATATTATCTCTTCTTCATTAGCAGAAATGATGACGCTACTTGTATCGGGCATTTAATGCTGTGTCAGTGTCAGATTACTGCAACTTGTGTTCAGATATTGTCGGTAATATCCAAAGCGCCGGCGTAAAAGATTTTGCCAAAATCTTCTTTGTTACCGTCATAATTATCCGTAAAGTTGTCTGGTTCGGTTAACCGTAGGGTTGGGTTAAGAGTATGTGCTATTTAATGTGGAGTTAATATCTTCATTGTCGGATATTCTTGTTTTTCGTTGGGTTCACTTCTTCAAACACTCAAATTAAGTGCAATTGAGATAGTTATTTGAGAGCGACAACAATTTAGCAATAAAAGGTAAGAGCATTTAATGTGAATGTAGAAGATATATATTCGTCGGTGATCTGCTGCAATTATTCTTGTTTTTCTTTGTCATCTTGAAAAAAAACTTAACCGATTTTTGGGATCCTTGAGTTAGATAACAAATTTCTTGTTAGAAGTTATAAATCTGACATTTCTTAAACCATTTTTAATTACACCAAGAAAGGAGTACACTATTTTTACGATAACAAATAGAGTATATGCACTCGGTGCCAATGAATAAAGATGAATAAATAAGAATCTAATGTAAATCGAATAACTTATCGGATAATGTGTTAGAAAATAATATATTATCTCTTCTTCATTAGCAGAAACGATGACGCTACTTGTACGGGCCGTCCGTGGCCGTTGGAACAAGACGGGCGATGGGTTGTGGGAGCATATTCTCGAACTTGGGTGCTATAACTACACAATCGAGTTGAAGGAAAACGAATCATACACGACAATGGTGGCCAAAATAAGAGAAAACCTACGAATAAGGGAACACGATGAAATCAAGATAACCTATCAGTGGCCACACTGGATGTTGGGGTCTGATTGGCGGAAAACTGACCCCATTGAAATCCGTGACGACGACGACACAGCCTTGTTCTTGGCGATCCGCGCAGATCTCCACGAAGTGCACATGCGCGTGAGAGTTATCAAGACTCCCCCAGACCGAAATGTCAACTCTTACCGGAGTCAGCTAACATTGGGAGGAGCATTTTCAGGTGCATTGGGCGGAGCGATATCTGCAAAATTTGGTTCTACAACAAATGTCATCACCGAATGTAACATTGCACCCACACCATATAAAGATCCGTCTCCCTGTAACATTTGTGATAACTACGGAGTTAGCGGTGATGTCCCTGCAGCAACTGGAGATGTTAATGGTAAGTAATGTTACTCTATTATCTGGTATGTTATCTAATAATAGTCACCATTTACTAACTTATTATCCTAAAACCTTGTCAATACATGAGGGTTATCCATGGAAATGGGTTTGGCTAATACAATTTCCCAAGCGGGGTCATTCAAGAATGTTATAGCAAGTGAGCCGGGTCCCTCTAACCTCCGTAAGTATCGAGTTACGAGTGATCGTCCACCACCAGCTGAAGAGGATAATCGTAAGTGCTCATATCTTACACTGAAACCCTAATATCACAATGTGATAAATAACAGTAATACACTGACGACATATTCATTCATCTTGTGAATATAGCAGGGTTATCAAGAGAGAGGGCAATGGCAAATGCGTTATCCGTAGCGGCGTCTACGGACAATGATATAACGACGACCATTTTTAACTTATGGCATAATTTTGTACGGACTGTCACTGAGTTTGAGTCCCGTAACATGGAAAACAATGACCCTCTGCCACCATCTGTGGTTCCGAGAGTGTTGGATTTGAGCGTGGAGCTGGCACAGCCGAATCAAATTGAGTCAACCCCAAATTGTCCACTACTCTTTGGTGATACTTCATTACAGCTTTCCCTTGCCGGGCCGCCGTTTGTCGGAACGGAACATGTAGAAGTGACACTCACACAACCGCAGACCGTCGTGTTGAGCTCCAGTGATTCAACTAGTAGTTGGCTACGCAACATGACAAGTGATGGGCCTTTTTCGGAAGAAGAGCTTTTTGATAGTGATGATTTGGTTGTGCAAGAAATTTCGTTGATAGGTAAGTAAAGTTATATACCTAAGAAGCTCAACTGAGTACAATATGATGTGGTTGAGCTAAACAATGATAATATGGATATTTGCAGACGAACAAATGGTGGCACGATATTACGAGGACACAATTCCGGAGGTCCCAAATACATTATTGGTTCCTATGATAACCCGGAATGACATGGGGAAACGAAAAATGGTGGTCGAAGGTTTGCCAGCAACCTTAATGGGATCCTCTTCACGTGTTCACAACCTTGATGAAAATCGAGTGATGCCGGTGTTGGAACCACGGGTGGAGACAGTGATGCATGAGAGTGACGCACCCCCTTACTTTGATGACCCCATTGCTGAAGGTAGATGTCTGGATATATAGTTTACGAATAAATTTGTTGTTATCATGGAACGTATTTTGCTACAAACTATTATTAGATAAATTTAATGCAATTGATTTATCCGTTAACAATAACTTCCGTGAACTTATTTGGGCGACCTTTTGCAGAAGAGTTGCGACAGGCTGTGTGTGATGTGGATTATGAGGGGGACGACATATTTGTGGGACGTGTGTTTAAAAGTAAGGAGGATGCGAAGCTTAAACTGGCGATACATGCTATTAATCGGAAATTCCATTTCCGACACGCCAAATCTTCTCCGAACATGTTGATCTTGGTGTGCGCCAGTCCAAGTTGTAAGTGGCGGGTGTACGTAACAAAGCTTGATGATAGCGATAGGTTCGAGATCAAAAGTGTGTCACTCCGTCATAGCTGCAGTGTTGATGCGCGAGGAAACTTCCATAAACAGGCTTCAACAGCAGTCATCGGGAACCTCATGAGAGTGCGTTACGGTGGTGTCGGGAAAGGACCAAGGCCTTGTGAGCTCCGTCAGATGTTGCGACATGAATTTAGTCTCAACATTAGCTATTGGAAGGCATGGAGGGCACGCAAGATAGCTTTGGATAACGCAATGGGAACAGCCCTTGGGAGCTACGCCTTAATACCACCGTATTTCAAGCCATTGCTCCGTACAAACCCTAGCTCAGTTGTTGACCTCGAAACTGAAATGGACAGGTTACGCGTGGAACGGTTTAAATACCTATTTTTCTCCCTTGATGCTTGTGCAAAAGGATACACTTGGATGCGTAAAGTAGTAGTCATCGACGGGACACACTTGCGCGGACGTTACGGAGGGACTCTTTTAGCCGCAAGTGCACAGGATGGAAACTTTCAAATATTTCCATTAGGTTTTGCTATAGTCGACAGTGAGAATGATGCAGCATGGCAGTGGTTTTTTCGTAAGCTGAGTTTGATTGTCCCTGACCAACCAAATCTTGTATTTGTGTCTGACCGACACTCCTCCATCTACACAAGTTTACGGAAGGTACGTTTCGGGATTGTGAACATTATTATTATCTGATATCTCAGTTTCTATCCCGGTAACTATAATATATGTAATCCTAAACCGAAAATCTAAAAATTTTTACATGTGCAATTTACGGATATGTCAGTTATCTTAAAATAAATCTGGAATTTACGGATATGTCACTTATCTTCAAACGAACTTGTAACAGTTTGTACTTTTCTGTGGTATTCATCTTTTGTCAGGTTTACCCGATGTCATCCCATGGAGCTTGCATCGTCCACCTCCAACGAAACATTGTTACAATATTTAAATCAGAGGCGTTGAGCTACTTGGTTTCGCAAGCTGCAAGGGCATATAGACTATCCGACTTTGATCGCATATTTGCGGAGATCCAAACGACTAACAAGGAATGCGCCGACTACCTAGCCAATATTGGATTCGAACACTGGAGTAGGTCGCATTTTGTTGGTGATCGTTACAACGTGATGACGAGCAACATTTCAGAATCTTTGAATAATGTCCTCACGAGTGCTCGCGATTTCCCAGTCATTTCAATCCTTGAAACTATCCGAACAAAGCTAGTTACATGGTTTGCTTTCAGGCGTCAGGCTTCGGAGAGTGAAGAAGATAGCATAAATCCGAAGGTGCAAGATATGGTAATTGAAAACTTTGAGAAAGGTGCTGGGTATTTTGTTATGAAAATCGGAGATGGTATATATGAGGTCCGTGACGAGATGGATGTTGCCTTTGCGGTGCACCTTTGGGATAGGACATGTACATGCCGCGAGTTCCAACTACTGGAAATACCTTGTAGGCACGCAATTCCAGCTGCTATCCAAGAGGGTGTTCGAGTAGATAGTTTGGTGGGTCCGTATTACACGGTGGAGTATCGCAAGATGGCGTACGAAGGTTTAATTATGCCGGTACCGGATATGGATACTCTAGCCCCTTGTCCTGAGGATGTCGGCGGTGGAAACTTGGCTCCGCCTGCGGTGAGGAGGCCTCCGGGTCGTACGAAAAAGAAGAGGTTTCTTTCTATGGGAGAGTTGAAGGTAAAATTCTTGTCAATGTTATCAGTTATATATGATATACAATAATATTATACCTGACAGTTAATGTTATATGTTGTAGCTTAGAAGCAGTCGAAGGTGCACACGTTGTCGCATAAGGGGTCACAACCGCGCAACGTGTAAAAACCCCATAGGGGTAAGGTTATTTAGTTTTTTTGTCAACATTATTTGTTATCTCATAATATGTTATTTCAGTGGCGTAATGGGGCTTCTTTCTTCTTACTCGTAGGGTGAATAACGTGGGGCAAGTTGATAGTTTTTTGGCGATGATGGCTTGTAGAATATTTGGGATCACATAACGGGGATGAGGCCAGCTTCACGACATGTTTATGAATGAAGTCGTTCGGTAGAAGTGTTCCTTTTGTTGTAAATTTAACATCACTTCTTAACTTTGTGTTTGTAAGAAAATAGCCGTAAACATTCCCCCGTTGTAGTGAATGAATGCCATCATGAATGTAGTAATATAAGCTTTTATGATGTTTGGTTTAGTTTCCATAGTTGGTTTAAAAACACTCTGCAACTATAGTGCACTGTGATAACAACGAAGTTGTTAACACGACGAACTAACTAACAGATAACTTATATATGTACAGATTATACATATAACTTAATTGATGCCACAACTATGGATGGTAGACAGAACCCGATAACATATATGCGATAAAGAAACGTACATTTAAATGGCGATTAACTGACGTTAACATTTGAAAAAATTTGTATACACTATAAAAGTATCCTGATAACCAGATTCTCCGATATAAACAAAATACCCCGATAACACCTTAAATTAAAATGGGATAGGCTAAGCCGATTCACCGATAACACTCCTCACGACCATAAAATATCCAAAGTGACGCCGTTTAAAAGAAAAAGAAGACATATCTTCTTTTCCGACCTCCTTCACAAAAACTGGGGACAAACTTTCGCACCTAGGGTTTATTTAGGCGGCGAAGACAGAGGAGAATGACTTCATCTTCAAATGAAAACAGATCGTCGGAGAATTCAGGTAGTTAAATAGTTCTCAATTAACTATACATGTGAATGTCTCGTCAGAGTACGGTTAAATTAATCTTCCTAATTTTTTAATTTTACCCCAAATTCTCTTATCCTCAAAATTTTGAATTTCATGTAAAATTTCCAGGGTTGAGTGTGAGTNAGTATCTTGATAACCAGATTCTCCGATATAAACAAAATACCCCGATAACACTTTAAATTAAAATGGGACAGGCTAAGCCGATTCACCGATAACACTCCTCACGACCATAAAATATCCAAAGTGATGCCGTTTAAAAGAAAAAGAAGACATATCGTCTTTTCTGACCTCCTTCACAAAAACTGGGGACGAACTTTCGCACCTAGGGTTTATTTAGGCGGCGAAGACAGAGGAGAATGACTTCATCTTCAAATGAAAACAGATCGTCGGAGAATTCAGGTAGTTAAATAGTTCTCAATTACTCGTCAGAGTACGGTTAAATTAATCTTCCTAATTTTTTAATTTTACCCCAAATTCTCTTATCCTCAAAATTTGGAATTTCATGTAAAATTTCCAGGGTTGAGTGTGAGTCTCAGGCGTGGTGTTCGTGTAGGACATAGAGGAATGCCCAATGCTTGTAGGTGTGGAGAAAGTGTTGTCATAAGAACTTCAGGCACAACAAAAAATCCTGGGAGGCTATTTCATTGCTGTCCTAATGGATCTGAAACGGTAAACATCGTCAATTTTTTGTAGGAAAATAGAATTGACACTTTTAAGGACCATTGTATTTCCAATATTGGACTGTTTAGTAAACAATTTCGAATTTTGAAGGACATGTATCATTTGTTCAAATGGACGGATGAGTCAATGGTTGAGGAGATATAAGACATGAAAGACATTCTTCGTAGTTATGAGGAGTTTGAGGACTTGAAAGAGAATCTTCATGGATATTCCAGTGTGATGAAAGCAATGAAAACCGATGTAGAAGGATGTGAGAAACAATTTAAGGAATTGTAAAGGGGTATTAGTTTGTTGAAGAAGCTGATGGGGTGTGGAGTTATTGACATTGCTTGTTACTATTATATGTGGGCATAGTCATCTGTTTCAGGGGTTTATGGAGTAATAAAATGGATGTAAGCTTCTTTTGTTTCCAAATCGCTGTATTGAACTTGGTATTATGGATTGAAGGCACTTTGAGATTGTCTTCTGATTTGTCTTTTCAACTCTTCAAATTTGTGGTTTATAGGTTTAGTTGATATCTGCAAAATATGGAGGATGAAGCCATTAACTATGTTATCTTACAACTAAATAATCGGATAAGTGTGAAGTAAAAGTAAATAAAAACACAATAACATAACATAGATAAAATACTTGTAAGATAAATAACTTAGTATTACAATATTTGCAGATAACATTAAACCGTAAACATAAACCCTAAACCCTAATCAATAAACCCTATTCCCTTTCTAAATATACTCCAAACTTATAAACTTAAACACTGAAACCATGCTCTTAATGTCAAATGAACATAGTAACATATATAGGCATTATATATATTTTATTTAATGATGTTATCTGACACCTAAGTTGCTGGATAATATTAAAGTAAAACAATTGTAAAAGACGATAACAGAACATAGTTAACATCTGAACACTAATTACCTTCCATTGTTATCGGGAAAAACGGTAATAAAAAGACCCTAAACCGTAAACACTAAACCCTAAACCCTTAACGGCCAAACAACAAACCCTACACGCTAAACCCTAATCATTAAATCGTATTCACTAAACCCTATACACTTAAGACATATGCATATTTTGTAATAGTAAGTTATTAATCCTTAAGAAAACACTAAACCCTAAACCCTAAACTCTAAACCCTAAACCATAAAGCCTAAACCCTAAACTATAAGCCCTAAACGATAAACACTAATTTTTAAACTATAAACCCTAAACCCTAAACCATAAACTCTAAGCCCTAAACACTAAACCCTAAACTCTAAACCTTAAACCCTATTCTCTTATTCTTAAACCCTAAATCGTCAACCTTATACCCAAAAAATTTATCCCCAAAATCCAAGAAAATAATCTCCAAAGCTTTAAAACTAAACACTGGAAGCATGCAATTACATCTGAAACGAAGATAGTAACATATATAAAGAAATTATATATTGTAATTATGTGACAAATAATTGAGCGGGCAAGTTTTAATAAAACTATGTTTTAACCAGATAACATATCAATAACTACATTATCTGATGGACATATATTTCTTTCTCGGAACACATGTGTATTACAACTAAGCCCCAATTACATTGCATTGTTATATGATAATTATTATATTTGGTGAAATTCTGTGATAACTACGTTAAACGATAAGTTTGATGTGAAAGAATGCTATATCCCGAAAACATAAAATAGATAACAAAATAGTTGAATTATGATAACATTATATCTGATATCATAAAAAAAGTTATATGTTAAACCACAGAAGAAAGTTATCCAACAGTTCAGCTTATGAGACATTCAAGTTTCCGTAGTGTTATAAAAGAGAGAGAGTTCAGCACAAAGCATGGGAAAATATGAAAAACACCTCCGAAAGGAAGGGGAGGAGAATGGTGTATTACCCTGAATCTCCATACACCTTGGCTAAAGCGATAACCAATTTTTTGGCCTCATTACCGATGGAGTTGACATCAAACAGTTTCACTTCCTCTACGCCACCGGTTGCGTGAGCGTCAATGGTTAAGATTGTAACAAGATCTGCATCATTTGGAGAGTTTACATGCGGTGTTCCGTGAATACGTTGAACGGTGAAAGGTGTTGGTGGAACCTGACTCATCAACGGGCTGGATGCAACATGTCTAAACAGACAAGGAAGCATTACGGCCAATGGTTGTATGGCATTGAGGACATAAGCATCGTTTTGTAGGCGAACATTGCAGTCGAGCACACTTATAGATGAGGTTTTTAGATCAATGACCATACCAACCCAATGCCTACGGTCAAAGTTAAAGGGGGCGTAGACAACATCTGCTTTGTCGTATAATTGAAGCCAATTGGGATGACCTTCGCCTTTTATAGCGAGCACCAAGGAGGTTGGAAAAATAAAACTATCAGGCGTAGGGCTTTTTGAAAACTTGGGGTAGAGTTTGGAGAGCTGTGAACAAAGTTAGAGTAAAAAAACTCGACCCTCAAGTTTGGACCGTCTGCCTCATTAGCCCTTAGCATGTGTCTTGTAAACCGAATGAGTGCATCAACAACCTAGAAGTCGCAAACAAAATGGTTATCTGAGTTAGCGGATAATTTTATTGTTGGTAAATTATGCATTACACATAGAAAAAGTGGGTATAGTTGGGTTGTTGAGACGTACTTTGTTTCCCATTATTTTCTATCGATGTACAATGTTGGCAACATCCTTCACAGATAGTGAGAGAGAGGATCCCATATTATCGGCCTATAAGAAGGAGAAAGTTGTTGTTAATTTAGGGATATATGGTTTGAAAAATAGAAAACTTTTAAAATTTAACATAGAACAAACATTTTCTGAGAAACTTTTGCCTTCTGGAAACGGTCCTCTAAGGCTTTCTCTTCTTCGTCGTTGTTATCCTCTTTGCTTTCGTAGTTAGATGTGGGCTTCAAACGCTTACCTTGTAATTCATATGTATCTTCAAGGAGTAAGGAGGAGAGAGTTCGAGGTCGCTTGCTCTTGGGGCGTATGCGTATGGCTAATGCGTCATCCCCATCTTCATTCCCCAAAGAAACAATCTTCTCATATTCTTCATCCCCATCGATAAGGTTTGCAAAGCAATCGGAGAAATATAATATTAGCAGATAATTAGTTAATTATCAAATCATGCAATGTTATCTGATAATTAGGAATTGTGTTAATATCAAACCTTCTCCGTCTCTAACGGTTGTCGAGGCTCATGTTCGATGTCTTGTTGTAATACATGACCCCCTTCCAAACCCTAGGATAGAGAAAAAGGATTGATTACATAAAGGATTAATAAGAAATTTATTGGGAAATAAAGTATAATCAGACATGTTATCTAAACTACAAACTTACATTACTGTGAACTCCACCATGGTTACCCTCCTCTCCTTGGACATTAAAATGAAGCTACAAGACGTAGACATAGAAAAATTACCGTAATGCAATAAACCATTAAATTATCCAAATAACTAATTACACTGATAATTAATTTATATTAAAACAAAATCTGTTATTAGTTATTATCTGTTAACTAATCTAGTCATAACAATAATATTATCAGGCCTACTACGTTTATTGGTGCGCATAGGGATATAAATTGCGTTTACTAGACATATGGCTCACTGTAGCAGCGTGAGTAACGTTTAAGCTGATTACATTATCATGAGCTCCTTCCACACTGACTTGGTGCTGCATCCCCGAAACGATGAATTCACCTTCCACCTGCATGGTTTTATAACACTTATATGATAACAATTTGTCCGATAATATATGATATAACAGTGAATGATAATACTTAATCTCAGTAGGGGAATTGACCTGATCGTTAATGACGTGGTCCTGGGGTCGTCTGTCATTTTCATTTTCCTGGAATACCCAAAAGATGGATATATTTAGGAATCATTTTGTTTGCAATTAGAGAATCTTATTTACAAACTCACCAGAAACGTATCAGACATATAGTAAGCGGCTATCCCTTCGACGGAATCGACGCCGTTGTTGGCTGGATTAGTGTGAGTTGAATCATCTTGGGGCTGATTTTGAGGGGGGTTGGGTGGTTGAACAGAACCTTCGACATTTTCATCGCAAGTATTATTGTTACCGGTGGTTTCATTACCGGTAACATCGGTCTTTTGGGGAACCTCGGAATCATCAGGATCCTCCATTACGAATGAGTAGTTTTTGAACCATGATATAACTCCATTGATATTTCTGTCATTGTTCTTCATGTTGTTCTCTTCCAATTTTCTCTGAAATACGTCACCAACTCCAATGAAGAGTTTCTGATTGTTCTCTTCGATCTTTTTGGCAACGATATCAGCGATTCTACCTTCTAACATGTTAACGAAACTGTAGAGCATTAAGTCCAACATATCAGAATTGATTTGCTCTTCTGTTTCTTCTCCGACGTCTTCTTCTTCTGGCGTTGTTACCTTTCCCCTCGTCCTTCTCGCATGTGATAACCTACCCTTCCTTCGACGTACTGGATTGACCTTCTTGCCACCTCTCTTTTTGGATTGGATACGGGGAATCTGCGATGGTTTGCAGCCTCCAACAAACATCTCTTTCTTGAATCTAAACCCTTCTTTTGCGAGTATGACCATGTTTTCAACAGTATGGTCTTCTTCGTCATCAGACCACGTCAAATCTTCTTGATCACAATCAAAGTCAACATCTGGCCATATAATGGGTTCAACGTCAACCTAGAACAAAGGTGAGATTAGAATATGACGATAAACAGAGTTTATGTTAGATAGTAGGTTTAACAATTCTTAAAACTATCCAAATTATATCCATCAATTGACAGTTATATAACTGTATGATAACGGGATAGCATAGGTATTCAACATTATTCATTATCAACCATTTGTTCCGCCTAAGGTGAAGGAGATTAACCAATAATAATAAATTTATCGTCATATAGGTATTGGGAGATAATATTACAAAACAACTAATTATTTACTAACATGAGATACATACCGAGCGTGATTTGTCTAGATCCAAGGCATGGTTCAGCTTCAGAGGTATTCGCCGATAGCCAATAGGATCACTATCATCGTTAGAATCAATTGGTTCATCGATAGATGTAGAGGGACCTTCGTCAATGGCTGGAACCGCTTCGAGAACAACAAGCTGCAGTGCAAGAAATAAACCTTGAACAGTGATATTGGCGGTGAGGAATTGCGTTAAGTCTCTTTCCATTATTGAGTCCATCATCTTATCAAAAGATAAACGTCCCCAAGGATAACAGAGAAAGTAGTCAATGTTCTCGACCATTTCAGCATGTTCAGGGTCAACTTTGAGGTTGGGAAAGTGGACAGTCGGAAGCAAAATGGCATCGACTAAGACTAGACAAGCATATCTAATCCGCATATCCTTGTCGGGGACCATCTTTTTCTTCAGCATATAGAGTACCCTCTCAATGGAAACATTTTCCTCAAGACCAAAAAGAGTACCGTAGTACGGTTTGCTGATTCCGGCGGTGCCTCTTGTCTTCCTTTTTGAGTGTGACGGATATTTTCCACATGGAAGGCCTGTGACGATCTTAAATTCCCGAAGACTAAACCTTATGGGATTCCCGGAGAAGAGAACCCAAATCTCATTCTTTTTCTTAACGCTCAACTGTCGGGATAGAAGAAACAATCCGAATTTCGCCGACCACGCCGGTTTTGTGTGCAGTTCGAAAAGCTTGCCGAGGGATGATTCCTTGAGAAATTGAAGTTCATCTTTCTCCAGAGCTTGCACCAATTTTTTTATGGTCTCCATTTTCTGATATAAATTGACACGAACACCTTCCGGCTCCTCTCCCGCCGCAAATAGACGCTGGGGTAGTTCCAGATCTGCCATCTGGGAACAAGCAATCTAAGTTCAGATAAATTTTCTACCAGAAAAGTAGAACAGAACATCGATTTAAGTAACTCTTCGATGTAGTTAACATTTGATAAATTTTGTAAAAGAGTATGAGCTTTGTACCTTTTCGTTTCACCGACTTGAGGGTTTGTGGAGATGTACTCGCCGCCGCTTTAGGTATAAAGAAATAGATTATGATAGATATGTGGTCCCAATTTGATAAAGACTTGAAGAGACAACGATTTTTTTTTAGAGGAATAAAGGTTTTTTTATATCTGGATTTTTCTCTTTCTCTCTCTTCAGTTTGAAAACGACGATAAAATCCAACCATAAAGATTGTCTGACAGAACTCCTGCGAGACGTATAATTTTTTTGTCACCATTCGTAGGTCGTAGAAAACCATAGCAGGGGTTCTTCAGTCTTTTAAGACTTGAACAGAAGATGTGAATAGTAGCAAATGTCATATTCCTAATTTACGGTTTATTCATTGGCACCGAGTACATATACACATTAAAAAAAGAATAAAATGAAGAGAAATTGCATTCGTTGGCTAAGAACATAGCGAAATTAGGAATATAACCAAACGCTCTTTCTAAATTTTTAATACCAAACTATCCCTACTATTATAGGTACACTAAGTAGATATAATCGCATTTCACGGACTAGCCCTATCTTCAGTCTCCAGCAAATGACGACGGCGGAACTGCCGNTTCTAAATTTTTAATACCAAACTATCCCTACTATTATAGGTACACTAAGTAGATATAATTAGATCTTGTGTCAGTGTAGGCAGATACTATTATTAAGAAACCTAGAAGCTACTGGGCCAACGAGAGGCACTTTTTTGCACTCGACGCATCGGTTATCCAAACATAAGACGGCTTTTTTTTGTCTAGGAGAGGAAAAAACTTTCAGATCAACACCATTCTCATAATCTACTTGCTTTTACGAATCGAGAGGAAAATATCTTAAGAGTCTTGCAGCGAATCGGTGAGAAGCCGACCCAGTTAATTTTTTCTTTTATATAATCGCATTTCACGGACTAGCCCTATCTTCAGTCTCCAGCAAATGACGACGGCGGAACTGCCGGACAGAATTTTTGTCGCCGGAGAAGAACTGGCTGGTGACAGAGTCAACTCGTATTACAAAACTAAAACCATCAGCAACATCCTCGCCATGCTAGATGAAGACGAGAAAGATTTCCTCCAAAAATCACCTTTCGGGAAACTCATCGCCACCACGGAGAAGCCGGCATTATCTGGGAGTTTTGGTCAATATATCATCAGTCGATTGCTAAAGGTAACCAAAAAACACAAAATTTGGATCTTGTTCGCTGGCAGAGCAGTTAGGGTTTCTCTTCGAGAGTTTGCCATACTCACTGGTTCGTAAAGTTTTGGGCAATATATCATTTGTATCAGTGTAATTAGCCATGGAAATGACACATCTGTGAATAACGAAGACATCCACCACATCGCTGAGAGGAGCAAACTGATGCTACCAAAGGTAAACACAAAAATTCTAATTGCGACTAGTGGTTAACGCGTCGATTATCGAACACAACAAGCGAGTTAAATGACCATTACTTGTTGTTAACGGTCTGTTTATGAAGTTATCGATGTTAACATTTTTGTTAACTGTTTCATATGATGTTACTGATAACATAGTTAACCGTTTCATATGATGTTTCAGTTGTACCATCTAATTGTTTCTTTCTCTCTCTCTCTCTCTCTCTCTCTCTCTCTCAGACTTGCCAGAAAAAAACTAGTCACCCGATCGGATACTGCGATTGGGAAAACAAATCAAACGAAGACTACAGTGGTGATGACCAGTGGCGGTGGTGACGATCGACGGTAGTGGTGAACGATGGTGATGATGAGCGGTAACAACACACATAAATTTAGGAAGCGGACTATGGTGGTGACTCACGCTGGCGATAATCAGTGCCTTTGGTAACCGACGCTGGTGATGCGCAAAAAATACACAATTTTTTGAAACTTGAGCCCGTCGATTTGTGGTCGTCACTGGTCTCCGATGTGTCAAATACCCGAAACCCAAACAGAAGAAGAAGACGAGTTGATGGGTGGGATAAGTATATCTTTAGTGGACCAAACGGTGACTTATTTGGGTAATAATTCTGTTACCTTTATATATAAAAATGTAGCCTAATACTTGTATTGAGTCAAATGTTTTGGATTAGACAAGTAAATCTTTAGTGGACCAAACAGTGACTTATCCGTGTAATATTTCAGTTGCCTTTGATATACTTCGCTTTAACCTCCACCATTGGTTGGATCGATGAGCCAGTTATGCAACGCAAAACATTAACCACTACATCAATATTTATCACAGTTAATATATACTTTACCATATCCAATATATAGTTTAGCAATCATTTATCTCATCCATACAACGGGCCACTCCTTGTTTGTCCTGCAACTTGACCTGAAAGGAATTACAAACAATTATTTTTTACCGGATAATAATACGTTTATTCAACTAATATAATGTTTAGCGGGCTAAACACAATATGTACCTGCTATCACTAGTGTCGGCATGCTCATGTTCGCAATTGTCGGTCTGAAACCCGTTGGATGCATAATTGTGTCCTCATCATTACAAAACCGGATAATGCCGCCAACTGCCAATGGGCTATCATGATCCTCCATGCACTATATTGTTCTTTCTTGTTTGCCCGACTCGATTCACTATATTTCTTTGTTGAAATCAATCCACAACGAAAGTCAAATTCACTATAAAATTCTAACACGCAACATGACAGTTAACGAGTTAATAACTTAGTTACCGTGTGAAACAAAACGTTAGAGGTAATTCTATGTGTTTACCAATCTATATAACCCATTATTGTTATCAATCTAACATGTTCGTTACCGTGACAACAATAATGTTAGATGTAAATTTATGTGTTCATATACTCATATAATAATTGTTAACCAGTAACAAAACATGTAACTCGTAACTGTAACGTATATACATAAGATCTAATTGTCTTTATAACATCTTATGAGTCAATGAGTTTGGCTAGAGTTTTATTCAACCCAAATCAATCGAACCGAACCGAACCCAAAATTAAACCAAAATGCCCACCCCTAATTGAGAAACACAGCAAAACGCCGGCCTGTTTTTTTTATTGTGTCAAATGATGAATATCCACTAATTTCTGAGAATTTGAATTAGTCTGTTAAATTCAATATTACACGGTTAACAAATAAAATAGTTGATAACTAATTATCTATCGATAATATCTAATGTTACATATGTAATGATTGTATGTAAAATGAATTTCAACAAATGTATATTAGATATGTGGGAAGGAGAGACAAGAATACATTTGCAACTTGCCTCAGTGATCCCCTATTTTTTGAATATGAGCCTACAATATCCTACAAAATCTGGGTGTGTGTTGTAGTAATCATTACTCCCCTATTCGTATAAAAGTTGATCTACGTGGCGAATATATCCAAGGTTATTTTCGTCATTACAAATGACAACGCACACAGTGACTCAAGTTTTCGATGCCCATTTGGTTACTTTGCTAATTTCAGGAGTAGATTTGGTTTTCCAGCCAATTCACTCTAAAATGAAATTTTGGAAAATTTTATAACTGATTCCTAATTTTAAAAGGTAAAGTTATTAAATAAAAAAATAGAAAATTATATTTAAATTAAAAGGTAAAGTTAATTAAAAAATAATAATAAAAATCCATTTTGGTTCTGTATGGAAAAATAAATATATGAATGTTTAAATAATACAAAATAAATCTTATTCGAATAAGAATATGAAAAATTAAATGTTTGGAAATATATAACAAAATTTAATCAAAACCCAAATAATAGAATCAAAAATAGGAGAATCAAAATGAATAAATAACAGTTAGGTTTCTCTATAGGTGGTTTCGCGTGGCGGTCTCAGCCTTATATTATTTATTTTCATAGAAGGTCTATTTTTGTTTTCCATTTTTTGGTTTATAGTTTTTTTTTGTTTCAAGAGTTATAAAATATTAAACTATAAATACACATATACGCGGATCCTAATCTAGTACATTATAAAAGAAAGGAAAATTTCATAGCCTAAACACATGGGCCACCGTAAAAAAAAAAAGCGACCACCGTTGCTAAATAGATCTAATTCTAAGGTTTCAGTCCAGAGGCTGAGAGAGAATTGGGTTTTATTAGGGAATAATATCACACATCGGAAGTTGAAAGGGATCTTAAGTAATATATATATAAATGATATGCACCAATCCACTCATCACAAATTAGTTTTGAGTTGGAAGCTCATATTCTTTAATATGGAATCAGAGCCCGATCCACGTTGTCTAACCCGATCCATAATCGATTCGACCCAAAAATTGGTCTCATCGAAATCGACCCGACCCAAAATTGGTCACATCAGTCCATGCCCGAATATACTGAGATCAATGGCCAAAGATCCATCATCTCGAGGGGACGTATTAGAGAATAATATCCTACATCGAAAGTTGGAAGGGATCTTAAGTAATATATAAAAGATATGGATGAATCCACTCATCGCCAATTGGTTTTGAGTTGGAAACCAATGTACTTTAATATGTTTTTTCATATTGTTTTTTATATATTAAATTTAATTATTCTTGTTATTACTATAAATAATTCTTTGTAGATCTTATTGAAGTATGTGAACCCTATTTTATGATGCTAATGTATTGGTCATATTGGTATTCAAGCCCGGCTCTAAGCCATGGCGGAAGGGGTCGCCCTAGGTCCAAGGCCCAATTTTTTTTTTTAAGTTCTAAATTTAATCAAAAAAGCCATGATCCATTATCTTTATTTTTTTACTAGAATAGTACCCGCATATATGCGGATTTATAATTTAATATAACTCATGAAAAAATAATTAAAGACGAAAAAATGGAAAACAAAATTAGATCACCTATGAAAATATATAATACATAAATTTTGAAACAAAGCTTACAATGAAATAAATATCTACATTGAAAGAAAAATTTGGTGAAAAGATGCAGTAAATAGCTTTGGATACGATTATTTGACTTTTAATTTTTTGATATGTAATTGACATACTACCAAATTGTGGTTTATATAGAGGTGAGAAATTATAATTATTTTCCTTTTATGATTAATTTTCTTAATCCAAATGAAAAAAACTAAGGAATATTTTTTCCCTTTTATATTAATTTTGCCTTTAGGATAAATTTAGTTTTTTTAACTTTTTAATTTTATTTGTAGTAACTTTATCTTTTAAAATTATGAATCGGTTATTAAATTTTCAGAATTTTTAAGTTTTTTATTAATCAATTTTAAACTTTTCCAACTTTGACTTGACACGTGTCGCTTTAGGTGAATTAACAACTTTGAAACATTCAGTTTTATATAATAAGATTTCTTTATTCTAAACTGAAATATGGTTTTTCATTTTTTTTTTTATTTTGGCTTTTATTCCTTTTCTTCTTATGATTTTTATATATTGTTTAATTTCCTTATTATAATCTGAAATATGGTTTTTCCTTTTTTAAAAACTTTGGTTTTTTTATAGATTTTGTTTAATTTCCTTAATCTAAACATAACTACTATTTTTTGCCTTTTACCTTTTAGGATTATGAATCGATTATAAATTTTACTTTTATTGTTAATATCATGTGTTAAAATATAATTGGAAATTTATTAAACACGTATCAAAATATAATTAAAGAATTAGCTGAAATTTACTTTAAATAAGTCTCTCCTACGATAGACTGCACTCTTTTGGGAATGTCTTCTAACCCTTGTTCGTCGGTGTTTTTTTGATCTGTTTCAACATTGGTTCTACAATTAGCTGAAATTTAAGTCAACATAAATAATATGTACAAAATTATATCATTCTTACGGATTCAGCAGTTGTTCCGGTGATTTTAGAACCATCTTCATCAAATATAACAAAAGTTGAAGAATCTTGTCCATCATCTACTATTACCTCAATTCTATCAAATTGGTTATATAGAGGTGATGAATTATAATTTCTTTTCCTTATAGGATTGTATTCCTTTTTTTAATTTCCTTAATCAAAATAAAAAATTTTGTATCTCCTTTTTTTAAACTTTAGCTTTTATCCTTTTTTTTTAACTTTAGCTTTTAGGAAAATTTTTGGTTTAATTTTTCTCTATTTACTTTCCTTTCCAGAATGTCAATATATGGTTTAATTGCTTTATTCTAATTTTTTTTCTTTTTTTAAAAAAAACTTTAAGATAAATTTCTTTAATCTAAAAGCAACTTTTATTTTCCCTATTTGCTAACTTTACTTTTAGGATTAAGTCTAGATTATATTTTTTTTCCTTTTTTGTTAATATGTGTCAAAATTTAATTGGAAATTTATTAAACACGTGTCAAAATCTAATGAACTAACTCGACACGTGTCGCGATCTTGCGAGTTACTAACTTTGAAACATTCTCTTTTATATATATAGATAGATAGCAAGCTCATGATTTATTTTTTGACAGCAAGCCTATAATCTATGTGATTAACAAAAGGGGCTCATAATCATATTATGACATATTCATGGTTTGTTTTATTTTATTAATATCTTTAATGTTTAAAATTTTGTTATATTGTTGACAAAAAAAAATTGTTATGTTAAACATGGTAACAAAAAAAAAAAAATCTTAGAGTCGTTTACTCTTTGAGGCACTTATGTGAGTTTGGTTTACAACATAGACATTTTAGGACTTTAGGTACACTTTTGTTACTTTATGGGTAATAAAATATTATAAATGCCCTTAGTTTGAGGAAGAGAGAAAGCAACCATAATTTTTTTTATTATTCTTCTCTCACATCTCACATATTTTGTTTGCTTATTTTCTTTTCATAAAAAAATAATTGAACAATTATTTTTGCACTATAAATTATATTTTTTTTCTCTATACTTTGATACTCATTTCACAATATTTTACTTACATGTGGTTCAAACCTTGTGGATAGAACGCATGTGTATCCACGCGCATATGGAACACGTGTACGCAGCTAAATGGATACGCATCGTCCTAGCCACAAGGTTTGAACCACATATAAGTAAAATATTGTGAAATGAGTATCAAAATACAGAGAAAAATAAATATAATGTATAGTGTAAAAATAATTGTTAGATTAATTTTTGTATGAGAATAAATAAGCAAAACAAATTATGTGGGGGTGTGGGAGGAGGAATAAAAAAAAAATTGTGGTTGCTTTCTTTGCCACATGGGGGGAAGAATTAGAAAGGTAATTATATTTTGATAGAAGAATATAAAAGTCAAAACACACATAAATTGGGGTGAAAGTATGCATAAACTCAAAAGTGTTAGATATTAGAGAGTGAGAAAGTGTATATAAAAGTAATTATCTCTATATCTTATATTCCCAAGTGCACAATAACATCTTTATGATATATTATAGAGTGTGAATCCGCATGAGTATATTATTGTGCACTTGCAATCTCAATTGATTCTTAATTTCAATTCATTTAGATCTAGTGATTGCATCGAGCTTTTGGAGAAAAAAACAAGATAGGAAAATCAAGTTCTCTTCAACAAACAACCTCAACTGATCCTCAATTTCGATTCATCTAGATCTGGTGACTATATCAAGCTTTGAAAATAAGGAAAAAAATGCATATCAAGCAACACAAAACTTTTCACTATAGAATGCCATTTAATGCCAAGTTATTATTATCAAATCAAGAAAAACAATCAATAAATAAATCAGTTGGCAAGAAAGGATAGCAAACATAGTATTAATTGTCATGTGTAACTGATGATCATATGCAAGGACATATCACCAAAGCAGCTATCCTCGATGACCTCTAGTATTAAATTGTGATATAATCATCCTCGATGACCTCAAGGAGTTTTTTCATCCTTTAGTGTCAACATAAAACACTTAGAATTTTGAGATAAGAAGTAATGTGGTGCCACATCGCCACTTTCCAAGAACTGGATTTGACCTGGTCACCTTGGTAACCCTACAAAGTAACAGACGTTAGTTTCTCGTCAACGAAAATTCATGTCAAAGAACAAAAGGCTTGAACTATCATGTCCAATGGTTTTTTTAAAAGCTATTATCACTTGAAAAATCATGTCCAAGGACAAAATTCTTATCGACGACTTAATTGATTTTGACGGGGAACCTATAAACTCAAGACATATTTGCATAAATTATCATTTATTTAAATTTTTCTTACAATTTTAACACTTAATTTTTTTTTCTTTCTTTTAGCGTGTAAATGACGAAAATACTCCTCTCTCTGTCCACCCGTACGTGTACCGTCCACAAACGTACATGTCGTACTGTACATGGACTAAATTGTCATGAATAGTAACAAAAGTGTTAAATAACTCTAAACAGTAAATTAAATGCTAAGAAACTATGTAAAGTTTAAAAAATGCTAATTTTTGCAAAACACCGTAAACTCAAAGATAATATTGTCAAAGAGAATGAAGAAGCTATAAAACCATTTTTCTGTATAATATACAATGTGTTTACCACTTGTGAAAGTTTCTCATGTGGAATATAAAAACCAAAAACGAACCTCAAAGAACTTAAGTAGCCTCCATTTTCCTCTTCCTTCTCAAAAGTAAATTTTGTAGCTTGTCCATGCCATCAAACCCACTTCTTTCATCCCCTTTCTTGATATCTGGTTCAGAACATCTGCAAATGTTTGTTCAAAAAAACAAAAAAATCTGCAAATGTAAGAGATCATGTTGAGTATTATGCTTGCGGAAATACTTTGCTAAAGAACGAGCACACGATTTGATCACCGAGTTCCCGACCTTGAACCGGTACGTCTCGGGGGAGTTCTCTTGCTCCCAACCTTCACTATCTCTTAAAGGTTACAAAACACACACTAATACTTTATGTGTGGTTTTCTCTTGTTACAGGTTCTTGCTACAAAGGAGCAGAGAATATAAGACCATGAACTACAACGTCTTTAACCAAAGAAAAACACTCCATGCTCTTCTGTTTTTTTCTCTTCTTTCTAGACTTGTGTTCTCAAGAATTCTCCCATTCTTTGTTGTCTTTTATTCTTCTCCTTTTAGAATACTCTGCCTTCTTGTGTCTTGTGCATAGTCTTTTCTCCTGTATATTTGCACAACTTCTGCAACACAAAATAGGGAGGTTTACGTTTGGGCCAACTTGATTTTTCTGTCAAAAATCGTCTGGGCCATGAAGCCCATCTTCAATCTGTTTTTGTCAAACCATTTGCAGCCCAAATCTACAAACTCCACCTTTTGACAAAACACATCCTCAGAAGTCAGAAGTCGTGACCTAACATCACGCTCTCCTCTTGCTCTTCGCGCGAAGCTGTCCTCCGCCGACTCCAAACAAAAAAAAACCACCGGCAGGCTACTCTTTCCGATCGGCGATACCTGGCCGATCCATCTCTGGTAGCCGCCGGAGCTCTCAGGCTTCTCACCGAAACCATCGAGCCTAAAACCCCAAAGCTTCTTCCCCGACAATCGCACCACCGAATCAAACCCCCATCGCTGCCGGCTAGAATCTCGGTGATTTCCGATGGGTTATGCGTTGCCAACCCATGCCAGTGACTCGAATCGGCGAATCGAGTCTCTTTCTCCTTGGACTCCCACTTTTCCTGGTGAGGAACTCTTCCTGTTGCCGACCAAACTTTGATTTAGACCACGAAACCCTAGCCTCCGTGACCCTCTGCAACCCCCATCGAAACCCGACCCGAGAGACTCCTTTTCCGAGTCTTTTCCCTTCATCTCGCAAAACCACCAAGATGTTCCAAGGCCCTCCGATTCTCTTTTACTTCGCGATTCTGCTTCACGTGTGACTTCTCCGGCGAACTCCACCTGAGATAGCGAACCGCCATCACCATCGAAACTCAGGTAACTCTCTGAATTTTGTTTTCCCCTTTGTGGATTTCTGATTCTAGAAACCCTAGCCTCTGATTTTACCTGTTTCAGTTTCCATCAGATGAGCTCCACCTTGCTCAGGCGACTCGCAGACTTGTCGTCGGCTTCCTCTTGGTCTGTCGCCGGCGTTACTTCACCACCACCGATCAGCCGCCGCCTCCGGTAAGTCCTCCTTCTTCTTCTTACGCGACTTGGACTTAAAATTAGAGTGGGCCACATTTTTCTTCTTGGGCCTGACCAAATATGCTTCTTGGGCCAGATAATAAACCGAAGCCCAACTCCTTCCCATAATTTCCTTTCACCTCTGGAGCCCAACTTCAGTCAACACCCTCTAGTTGACTCCGACGACTTTGACAGGCGTTGACTCCAGCGACCTTGACTTTGCTCCTCCGGCGCTCTCACCGGCGCTCTGAATCACTTTCATCCATCTTCAGGTAACCTCCTATACCCTTCTGATTTTTCAGAACCTGTGAAGCCCGATACAAATTTTTATTCCTTGCATCTGTCCCTTTTTCAGCTTCTCCGGCGAACCACTGCGCCTCCTCAGCTGTTCCACTTTCACCAGGTACAATCCTCTGAAAAACAATTCCATTGTCTCTACCAATTCTTGAGACACCAAGAAACTGTAACTTAGTTTTCCTTTTGGTTTCCTCTCACAACTGCTCTGACGACCTCTGCGTCTTCTCCGCTGTTCCGATACTAGGTAACCCTTTTTAAAACCCGATTCATCTTTGTCGACTTGTTAATTCCTCTCATGTGCACTGAGTTTCGAATCAACCTTCTTCATGAATAACTTTACAGCTTCTCTCTTTGACGCTTATACCTCCTCCTCTGCGTCTGGTAACTTATGGTAACTTCTTTACCTCCCAAATAACTCTCGACTTCTTTGTTCAGATTCACCGAAGAACTAACCTGTCTTCCTTTATCTCTGCCAACAGCTCCACCTGGAATCAATGCCTCTTTATTGCAGTTCCAGATGCCTACAGGTAACTCCCCAAACCCATTAATCACGTCTGATTTTTTTNTCTTCTCCGCTGTTCCGATACTAGGTAACCCTTTTTAAAACCCGATTCATCTTTGTCGACTTGTTAATTCCTCTCATGTGCACTGAGTTTCGAATCAACCTTCTTCATGAATAACTTTACAGCTTCTCTCTTTGACGCTTATACCTCCTCCTCTGCGTCTGGTAACTTAAGGTAACTTCTTTACCTCCCAAATAACTCTCGACTTCTTTGTTCAGATTCACCGAAGAACTAACCTGTCTTCCTTTATCTCTGCCAACAGCTCCACCTGGAACCAATGCCTCTTCATTGCAGTTCCAGATGCCTACAGGTAACTCCCCAAACCCATTAATCACGTCTGATTTTTTTATTTTTTTTTTCTTTATCGACATAAGAACAAACTAACCCTTTCCTTTGTTCTTCTTGCGAGAGTGCTATGTCGACAGTGGAGTTACCTGGAGCTGAACCCTTCTCAAGCTGTGGTTGGAAGCTCGCAGCAAACCTGACCCTTCTATCCAGGTACTGCTTTAGTTTCAAACTCTGCTGGAACCTTGCTTGTGTGAACTTTAGATAGAACTGGATTTCCCTTAGCCCTACCTCCAAAAATACACGTTCCCAATATCTCTGAAACTTTTCCCAAGTCTCTGTTTGAACTCTCATCTGCTTCAACACTCTTCCACTGCTTCTGATTCTTACTTGTCAAGTAACCATCCACTGAAGATCCTGTCCCATTCCCAGATTCTTCATTGCTCTCCTTAGACTAAATTCCTTCTGAACTTTTAGATTCTTCTGACGAAGAAGAGTCTCCACCTTGAGCTGGTGTACTTCCTATCACAAAACCACATAGAGTAGGTCCTTGAATCAAATTCTCACTGAATGTCACCTTCCTCTTCTCCTTTTTCGTTTTGCTTGCTTCTTTCTCAACTCTAGAGATGTTCTCCTCACACTTAGCAACCGTGCCTTGTAGATAATACAAACCATCTCTGTATTTTCCACTTGAAAGAAAAGGGCGGGCTTGTCGAGAGTTTGGAAAATCTCATCTTGAGATATTTAGCTTTCGACGGTAGGGCTTGCTTTTTTCGGATATACGGAATTGGGATCTCTCTCGCATGCAAGCATTTCTATCGGGAAAGCCTCGCTTTTCAATTCAAAGGGGTGATTATTTATCAGCCTTTTTTCTCATCAGTAAGTTGTTTAGGAAGGTTCGGTAGTTCAGATTCCCTGAGAACCGCTCTGTAAGACTACTGAACGACTAGTCCATTCCATCCTAAACTACCTCTTTCCTCTAAATATCTATTTACCTTTTCCCAGTCTTTTGTGCTGTAATGTAGCGATTGGACAGAAACGCTCGACTGTGGGACGAAGGAAGTGCATGGATTGTTTCTTCGAAGTTGTAGGGAGGGAGTTCTCCCTTCTTTCGCCTTCTATCTACCTTTAATAGCTTTCAAGTTTGGAAAGNTAGATAATACAAACCATCTCTGTATTTTCCACTTGAAAGAAAAGGGCGGGCTTGTCGAGAGTTTGGAAAATCTCATCTTAAGATATTTAGCTTTCGACGGTAGGGCTTGCTTTTTTCGGATATACGGAATTGGGATCTCTCTCGCATGCAAGCATTTCTATCGGGAAAGCCTCGCTTTTCAATTCAAAGGGCTGATTATTTATCAGCCTTTTTTCTCATCAGTAAGTTGTTTAGGAAGGTTCGGTAGTTCAGATTCCCTGAGAACCGCTCTGTAAGACTACTGAACGACTAGTCCATTCCATCCTAAACTACCTCTTTCCTCTAAATATCTATTTACCTTTTCCCAGTCTTTTGTGCTGTAAATGTAGCGATTGGACAGAAACGCTCGACTGTGGGACGAAGGAAGTGCATGGATTGTTTCTTCGAAGTTGTAAGGAGGGAGTTCTCCCTTCTTTCGCCTTCTATCTGCCTTTAATAGCTTTCAAGTTTGGAAAGGTCTGCAAGGTTAAAGCGCAGATGGCTTAGACCACTGGAAGCTTTCTTCCTGCCTTTGTAGAACTGAACCTTGAAGCCACCTCCTTCATACTTGCAACCTGATTTCTCTAACATCCCATAGGAAATCAGATTCCTACTCACCTCCGATATGTATCTCACATCCTTGAGTATCACCACCGAACCATCTGGATTCTGAATCCTGATTTTCCCAATTCCTTTGATGTTACCATGAGTGTTGTTAGCCATTAGCATCCTGCCACCATCAAGCTCCTTAAAGTCAAACAATACTCCCTTGTTAGGTGTACTGTGATATGAACTGCCCGAATCCAAAACCCATTCTTCCATCGAGTCTTGAGTGCTAACAGTTAACACCATAGGTTGCTTAGAAGTAGTTGCAAAATTTGCAGAATCTGCATATTTCTTCCTTTGAGGGCATTCCCTTTACCAATGTCCTTCTTCTCCACAAATAAAGCAGCCTTGTCCTCTTCCATCTTGTAACACGAAAACTGCTTCTTCAAATAAATTATGTTTGGAAGAGACTTAGCCTGATAAATCTTTTCAAGCGCCTTCCACTGTCCCGCAGCAGTTTCCTCGTGCATAAGCTTCCTTAGGATAGAATCACTCAAGCATGTTCCTAGGAGACTTCTTGCCCTAAGATCCTTGTCAGCCTTTTTCTGATTGATCCTAGCAGCCTCTCCTTCTTGCTCTGATTCTGACTTGACGATAAAACCTTCTTTGATAATTGAGAGTAACCCCTGGATTTCTAGTTGACCCATTATCTTGTACTTCCACATTCCGAAATCCCCTTTGCCATCAAACTTATCCATCTCAAACCTTCCTTGTGTTGGCTCCATGTCTAACTGTTTTTTCTTTTCCTTTTGTAACAGGTACGCAAGGAGATACAGCTACTGCAAACTTGCAGCAACTGAAAAACAGAAGAATACTCAGCACACCTTGAAGAAACATATAAGTACCTTGGCTTCTCTCTCACCCTTCTTGAACCTTTGAGACTGTCTTCTTTCAAACCGTGACCTGGCCTCTTTAGCAGCCTGTGCACCACGCATGACGCTCTGATACCACTTGTTGAGTATTATGCTTGCGGAAATACTTTGCTAAAGAACGAACACACGATTTGATCACCGAGTTCCCGGCCTCGAACCGGTACGTCTCGGGGGAGTTCTCTTACTCCCAACCTTCACTATCTCTTAAAGGTTACAAAACACACACTAATACTTTCTGTGTGGTTTTCTCTTGTTACAGGTTCTTGCTACAAAGGAGCAGAGAATATAAGACCATGAACTACAACGTCTTTAACCAAAGAAAAACACTCCATGCTTTTCTGTTTTTCTTCTCTTCTTTCTAGACTTGTGTTCTCAAGAATTCTCCCATTCTTTGTTGTCTTTTATTCTCCTCCTTTTAGAATACTCTGCCTTCTTGTGTCTTGTGCATAGTCTTTTCTCCGGTAATATTTGCACAACTTCTGCAACACAAAATAGGGAGGTTTACGTTTGGGTCAACTTGATTTTTCTATCAAAAATCGCCTGGGCCATGAAACCCATTTTCAATCTGTTTTTGTCAAACCATTTGCAGCCCAAATCCACGGATCACGCCATTCTTTATCAACTTGTCCTTGTGTTCTTAAAAGAAGAGGACATGATTCAAATTACGTTGTTGCCATTGTTTAATCTCAACTTTCTTTTGCAACGTATTCTCTTACTAAGACATCACTCGCATAACCGAACTTTGCATCTTTTACCAGAAAGCATTTACGTGTCTGTGGATTAATACACTGGTCTTAAATAGGCACTATATGTGCTTGCTTTTAGGAAAATGATAGACGAAGTTGAAGAGATTAATCATGTTACCTTTATCAACAATGCTCCATTTAATCTGATTTCTCCAATGAGAATGAAATCTGAAGTAAATTGTTTCTTGGTTTCCAGCTCTTGAGGAATCAAGTTCCATAGTCTCCAAATAATCTACTATTGAAAGAAAGATATTTGAAGAATCACCGATTGGGTATATAGATAAAAAAAACTAATTCAAAATCTTCTTATTGGTAATGAGAAGTCCACACAACACAACTGCCATAATGAGAAGTGTACAAAACTAATTCAAAATCTTCTTATTGGTAAACACATTGTATATTATACAGAAAAATGTTTTATAGGTTCTTCATTCTCGTTATATAACTCGAAATCAGCACAAGGATCCGCTTGCGAATACGAATTGATAATTAGTTGCTTGATTCTCAATCTCAACTTTATTAATTTTTTTCACCCATCGCGATTTTCCCGGGAAACACACGAGATTACGAGAAAGCGATCGACCGCGAAATCGTAGACAAGGGAGAAGAGAAAAAAGCCTTACGCCGTGGCCGATGAAGAGCCTTCCTTGCGGTGGCTCCGGCGGTTGAAGCTAGAAATTGTTGCGGTGAAGACGCCAAACAAACAAAAAAAACTCTATAGGTGAGTGAGAGAAAAGGCAGACACGATTTTCTCTAAGCAGAAAAATGCAAAATTTTAAAAGAGACCAAAATATTTTCGACATTAAAAGAAAAAATAAAACAAAAATATTGTTTGTTGGCAATTAAATATTGAGGTGTATTATATATTTTTAAAAATTTGATTGGTTGAGATTTTTAATAAGGTGTCAACTCCAAAATGACATAAAAAGTTAATGTGTCATTTCCTGGAGATCAATAAGATCAAATCCCATCAAAGAGAAAATGAAAATCTTTATCCTTTTAGATGTTTTTCTGTATTATCACTATCTAATAATTTATAATATGAAAATTAAGTAAGTAATAATTGATAATTCAAAATTAAATAAGTAGGAAAGAGAAATAAACCATTAATACCCTTTTAATCTCAAATAATTTCATACAATGCCATTAACTTAAAAAATATGTTATATGTGTTATGATCGATGACACTGTTCACCAACCGCCGCCGACACTGTTCATCCAAAGTCGACGATAGTATTCATCATCGGAGAACGTAATATTCAATACTTGTTTTGTTAACACGCTAACAAAAATATTCGGTACTTGTTAACGTGTTAACAATAATATGTGATACTTGTAACGTGTTAACAAAGTATGTTAACGTATTAACAATAATAAATGATACTTGTAACGTGCTAACAATAATATATGATACTTGTTATTATTGTTAGCACGCTAACAAGTATCGGATAGCACGTTAACAAGTACCATATATTATTGTTAAGACGTTAATAAATATCAGATATTTTTGTTAGCACGTTAACAAGTATCACATATTATTGTTATCACGCTAACATACTATGTTAACACGTTACAATATCATATATTATTGTTAACACACAACAAGTATCAGAGGTGACGTTAACAAGTATCATATATTATTGTTAACACGTTAACATTAATATCTGATACTTTAGTTAACATGTTAACAAGTATCATATATTATTGTTAGCACGCTAATAAGTACATAATATTATGTTTTCTGATGATAAATAGTGTCGACGACTTTGAATGAACAGTATCGGCGGCGGTTGATAAACAGTGTAGTCGGTGATAACACAGTTTACATGTTAATGACATTAGAATTAATAAAGAAAAAAGATAAAGTTATTTTGGTCTTAAAAAATTTCCCTTTCCTATTAAATTAATTTCAAATTATCTATTATTATATAACTAATTATTTGGTTATTCATTTATATACACCTAAAAGACCCTTCTTTTAATTACTTGAAAAAAAAACTATGGTATCTAAGTGTGGTTTTTTTTTTTGGTTTTTTTTGGTCAACCGGTATAAGTGTCAAAGTGTGTACTTATTCAAAGATTAATCTAATTTTTAAATAAAGTCATTTGCAAAAAACCTGAAGAAAGAATAATTAATTATATTTCCGTGTTTAGGAAAGTAAAGAAAGCAAATCTTAAATAACTGAAAAAAGAATATCGAAGACATGTATCATAGTCCTAAGAAAGTAACAGATCCTTTGGGTCCTCCTCGATCTTTTTTTTCTTTTCTCTTCTATCCAAAATCGGACATCCTCAATCTCTGTCTCAAATTCGCTATAGCTATCATCTTCTTGCTCTTAAATTAGAAGAAGAAAAAAACCCTAAGTTTCTCTTTCTACATGATAACCTAACTCTCTCTCTCTATCTCTCTGCATCATTCTTCTTTCTTCTTCTTCGCATGTGCAAAGCTATCAACATCTGTTTTGATTGAAAGCTAAGTTTTCTTTTCAATTCCAAAACGGAAGAAATTGAAAGTGTGTATGTCAAGACAAACCACCAAACTACAAAGAAACAAAACACACACACACACCCTATTGTTCCTTAAAGACCCAGCAAGCTGATAATTTCACGCTTTTTCCTTCTTCTTCCTGACATTTTTCTCCTTTTTGTTTTCTTGTGATTTGGGGTTATTATTTCTCCTGCAATGTGGGTTCGCATTTGGTGATTATCTCTAAGGGGTTGTGGTTTGCTTTTTGGTGAGCATTTAAAGGAAAATCTCTCAATGGCGTTGTTTAGAAAGTTCTTCTACAGAAAGCCTCCTGAAGGGTTAGTGGAGATCTCAGAGAGGGTTTACGGTACGCTCTTCGTTCTTTAAATGCTCTCTTCAACTCCCAAATCTCTGCGTTTTAAGTGTTGGGTTCTTAGAAAGTTTGAGTCTTTGGGTCTTAAAAATCAGAACTCTATCAAGTTATGGCAACCAAAGTTGAAAGTGTTAATGTCCTCTTTACGTTTCTGGGTCTTCTCAGGCTCATTGGTTGAACTGATCTAGCATTTGATAGCTTAAGATGTGTCATTCTTGAATGTTGAGATTTAGCTCATGGATTCTGTGAAGTCAATTCTTAAAGATTTGTTAGGAAAACAGTTTCTTTTGTATGTTCACTGGGTTGCATGACTTCTCAAATTTGTTTTATCGTCGTATCCCCTGGTCTCAAATTCGTTTTATCGTCGTATCCCCTGGTCTTGAAGATTTGCTCTATAAGTTTGCTAATCTTTGATGTCTTATATTTCCAGTCTTTGATTGCTGCTTAACCACGGATATGTTGGAATATGAAGAGTACAGAGTCTATGTGGGACGCGTAATGAGTCAGCTACGCGAACAGTTTCCCGGTGCATCATTCATGGTGTTTAATTTCCGGGAAGGAGAAAGCAGAAGCTTGATGGAGAGTGTACTCTCTGAGTATGACATGACCATCATGGACTATCCTCGTCATTATGAAGGGTGCCCTTTGCTTACAATGGAAACGGTTCATCACTTTCTTAAATCAAGTGAAAATTGGTTATTGTTGAGTCAACAGAATATCTTATTGTCGCACTGTGAGCGGGGCGGCTGGCCGGTTTTAGCTTTTATGCTTGCTTCGCTCTTGTTATACCGCAAACAGTTTAGTGGAGAAAAGAAAACTCTAGAGATGATATATAAGCAGGCTCCTCGTGAGTTATTACAGCTAATGTCTCCACTAAATCCGCTGCCTTCACAGTTGAGGTTTCTTCAGTATATTTCGAGTAGGAATGTTGGGTCACAGTGGCCACCGCTAGATCGGGCCCTTACATTAGACTGTATCAATGTTAGACTGATTCCTGATTTTGATGGTGAGGGTGGTTGCCGACCCATATTTAGAATATATGGTCAAGATCCTTTTATGGTTTCTGATCGGACTTCAAAAGTTCTTTTCTCGATGCCCAAAAGAAGCAAAGCTGTTCGGCATTATAAGCAGGTGATACCAAGAATTTCTTTTCATCCATGTGTTTGTTCATTCAGTCTCACAGTGTTATGCTTCATGATAGTCCTAAGTTTTCATGTACTGTTGCAGGCAGATTGTGAACTGGTAAAGATTGACATCCATTGCCATATTCTCGGTGATGTCGTACTTGAGTGCATTACCGTAGATAGTGATCATGAGAGGGAAGAGATGATGTTTCGGGTTGTGTTCAATACTGCATTTCTTAGATCAAACATTCTAATACTTGACCGTGATGAGATTGATGTACTGTGGAACACAACGGATCGGTTTCCCAAGGATTTCAGAGTGGAGGTGACTATTTATCTTATTTTTCTTTGATAATTATACCAGTTTTTGGTTTCCCAAATAAAAGAGTCGCCTTTTGTCTAAGCTTTAAATGACCAGTTCTGGAGAGCTCAGTATGAGACTAGTCTTTTTGATAGAAGTACTTTGTGAAGGCATCTTTCTGAGTCAAGAATATACATTTGGTTTTCCAATTAAAGGTTTCAGCTTATTTTCCAAGCCGTTAAAGATCAATTCTAGCGAGTTTAGTTTGAGACTAGCATTTCTGTTGGAAGCATTTATACATAACTAATTATCTTTCCAAGTCAAGAAAGGTGTAACATTATGTGTGTTTGTTCAGGTTATCTTTTCGGAGATGGATGCTGGTAACAATCTTGTCTATGTTGATTTGCCGCACATGGAGGAAAAAGATGGTCTACCTATGGAAGCATTTGCTAAGGTTCAGGAGATTTTTAGTGATGGTGAATGGTTGGATCCAAATTCTGATGTTGCTGTGACTGTTTTTAACCAAATAACAGCAGCAAATATCCTTCAAGAGAGTTTGGATTCAAGTTCTCCTCGAAGCCCTGATTCACGTAGCCTATTGGAATCAGCACTTGAGAAAGTTAGGGAGAAAACCAAGTTAATGATATCGGAAAATGTTGCTGTTAGTCCTGATGCATTCTCTCCTGAGTGGAAAGAGAAAGATACAGTCTCCTGTCATAAATCTTATGCAGATCCCAATTCACTCATTAAGAAGGTTGATGAACAGCATGGACTTCGAGTTTCAGTCCAAAGAAAAGCTCACTCGAAGATAATTTCACCTCGAGTGGTCCAAAGTCCAGTAACATCACCAGTTTTAAATCGTAGCCCCGCACAAGGATCACCCGCCTCGATATCCAGATTTCACAGCTCCCCCTCTAGCCTTGGGATCACTTCAATATTACATGATCATGGTACATGTAAAGGTGAAGAGGCTACTTCATCATCATCAGGCTCACCGTCAATCTCGTTTCTACCAACATTGCATCCACTGAAACCATCGCTACCCAAAGCTTCTCCACAACAGTCGTCCACACCTGTTCCTTCAAATGGCCCTCCTCCAGTAGAAGCAGCAGTAATGCCACCAGCATTGCGACTGCTGAAGCCACTTAAGATTTCGTCTCTTCCTCCTCCACCCACAATTCCCGTATCCTCTCTGCATTCCACTCTTTCACCAGGTTCCAGCACCAGTTCCATAGCAACACAAGGGCCACCTCCACCTCCGCCTCCACCTCCACCACAACGTTCTGCACAGTCATCTTTTCCTCTGCCACCACCGTTACCACCACCAAAGAAATTGGTAGCCACAACTAACCCTCCACCTCCACCACCACCACCTTTGCGTTCTAATTCTCTATCAGGAGCTGTACCACTTCGAACATGCCCACCAAGTATACTGCCAACAGATTCTCCGATGATAAAATCCCCTCCTGTTCCTCCTCCGCCAGCCCCTGCACCTCTGTCTCGTTCTCATAACGGTGGTTGTAATGGAAATATTCCTCCAGTCCCTGGACCACCATTGAGTTTAAAGGGGCGTGGGCTTTCACAGATGAATCTTAGAGGTCAGGGTCAAACGAGAAAGGCCAACCTGAAACCGTATCATTGGTTGAAGCTTACTAGGGCAGTGCAAGGAAGTTTATGGGCTGAAACCCATAAACCTGATGAAGCGGCTACGTATGACTATATCTTTGATTTTCCTTATATAAGTTTGTTCTTTCTTCAGGTTCTTCTAATTGTGTTTCTCCAATTCTAGTGCTCCAGATTTCGACATCTCTGAGCTTGAGAAACTCTTCTCAGCAGCGAATCCTAGCTCTGACAATGAAAGTAAAGGTGGGAAATCAGGTCGACGTGCCCGACCTAAAGTTGAGAAAGTGCAGCTGGTAATTGATTGCAATGAGCATTCTGCTGTTCTCGAACTTCTTAAATCTTATATTTCCAAGTTGAGCATGCAATAAAAATCCATTGATACATCTGTTAGAATATAGCTAACAGTTACTCTATTTTTGTCATCTAACTTTGGCTATTAGTTTTGCAGATTGAGCTCAGGCGAGCATACAACTGTGAGATCATGCTTTCTAAAGTTAAAATACCTTTGCCTGATTTGATGGTAAGCACAAAGATTTGTCTTGCAAGATATTGCTCGGCAAGTTCTTGACTTGGTCTCTATCATAAAGCTCCACTTAATGCAAAATCTAATCTTCCCACATCTTGTTATGCAAGAGCTGTTTAAACAATATTTTCTCACCTGAATGATCTTGAGTTACAGAGTTCTGTTCTTGCATTGGATGAGTCGGTGATAGATGTTGATCAAGTTGACAATCTAATCAAATTTTGTCCAACAAAAGAAGAAACAGAATTGCTCAAGGTATTTTTATTTCTGGTTCTTATCTAAAACTTTTCTGCTTCTGTATCACTAAAATATATAAGTTATTATCATCCAGCAATAGCTTCTTTTGTGAGTACATTGATGCTACATCTCCTGTCCTGGTTTTCTTGCTTTCTGTAGGGCTACACTGGAAATAAGGAAACTTTGGGACGGTGTGAGCAGGTTGGTCCGGTGCATCCACATTCATATTTGAACAACGAGTGTCCCTTTCAAGTTTCCAGGACCATTCTCGTCTTTCTTGCTAACCAACCATCATTCCTTCTAAGCAAATTTAATTTAAACAAACCAACGACCAAAACAAGATACAAATGAACAATCTTATAGATGTGCACATAAATATCCAGAACTATACCTAGCTTATTGATTTCCTGGTAGTTTTTTAGGTCGAGAAACAAATAGCATTTCCTTTTTAATCTGGGAGTGATACCTTCATCAAAATTCACTTTCTTTTCTCAATTCCGTACTGACTGCTACTTTGTGACATTTTCTTGTGATAGTTCTTTTTAGAATTGCTGAAAGTTCCTCGAGTGGAGACCAAGCTAAGGGTTTTCTCATACAAGATTCAGTTCCACTCCCAAGTAGGAGAATCGACTGGAGTTTGTATTTTTGTAATGATTTCTAGTTTCTAAAATCTTGGATCTTACTTCTGTAAATGATTGTTTTCCTTCAGATTACTGATCTTAGAAGAGGTTTGAATATCATACATAGTGCAGCCAATGAGGCAAGTCAATTTTTTTGTGCAAATAGTTTGTGAACCACACAGATTCATGTTACTGATTTTCCACTCTGACTCAATTGCATGTTACACTTTCCAGGTTAGAGGCTCGGCTAAACTAAAAAGAATCATGCAAACAATACTTTCCTTGGGCAATGCCTTGAACCACGGAACTGCAAGGGGTGAGTATATATCTATTTCCTTTACACTGCCATATAGTGTTATTCTTAAAGAGAGACATTGGTTCTATTCAAGAATTTGAATTTGCCCTCCGCATTGTCTTTTATATATTTCTTCTCTTTTGACAGGCTCAGCTATCGGATTTCGCTTGGATAGTCTTCTGAAACTCACAGACACTAGATCCCGCAACAGTAAGATGACTCTGATGCACTATCTCTGTAAGGTAGGAGATTTTTCAATCGTTTCCCACTTTTTGTTCTTGAGTAGTACACTATATTCTTGACATCCATTAGCCTTTATATTTGTATGTTATGCTAACTTCTCTCAAAAACGTGTCTCATGCACGTATTTACAGGTGCTCGCCGAAAAACTTCCAGAGCTACTTGATTTTCCAAAAGACCTGGTGAGCTTGGAGGCTGCAACAAAGGTAGTTTCGCTTTTCTTAAAACAGCCCCTTCTTCGTTCCTTCAGTAATAATTGCTCTGACAATATTCTTTGATTGCAGATTCAACTAAAATATCTGGCAGAGGAGATGCAAGCAATTAGCAAAGGGTTGGAGAAAGTTGTACAAGAATTGACTGCATCTGAAACTGATGGTCCAGTATCAAAACACTTTCGTATGGTAAGCTAAATTAGATAGTTGAGACGCTTATTTAGCTAGTGATTCCTCTTGTTTTATCATCTGCTTAAACTTGTACTTATTTATGCACAGAACTTGAAAGAGTTTCTTAGTTTTGCTGAAGGGGAAGTTAGGTCCTTGGCCTCTCTTTATTCAACTGGGGTAGGACTCCCTTCTTTATTGCTTTCCTGAAGCACTTTACTTTCAACATTTAAGAAGCTTGACGCTATTAATCTGATGTTTTTCTCATGGATGTCTCAGGGTGGAAGCGCCGATGCGTTGGCTTTATATTTTGGAGAGGATCCAGCTCGTGTCCCATTTGAGCAAGGTAACATTTCGACGAAAACTCAACAACCAATTTGGTTTCTTTTCCTCTTATTTCTTGTTTTCTCCATTTGGGTTTTGGAGTGTGTCCTTTCTGTCCCTGGCTTGACCTATGAGAAACAAATTCCTTGTGTTTGGTTTTGAATCTACAGTTGTATCCACTCTGCACAACTTTGTTAGAATATTTGTGCGGTCACACGAGGAAAACTGCAAGCAAGTTGAGTTTGAGAAGAAGAGAGCACAGAAGGAAGCAGAGAACGAGAAACTTAAGAAAGGCGTGTACAATGAGAATTGAAATACAACTGCATACAAAAAGGTTCTTGTTCTCTACTCTCTCTCGACCTCCTTGAGTTGCCTTTGGCAGTCCTGGGAACTGGAAAATACATGTTGCGGCTCCTAGTTCGGGGATTTTACCCATTCCTTGACATAAACTTAGAGCATTTTCCATTTAGTTCATCAGCAGGCAAGACAGTGGTTTTGGATTTAGTCTTTTAGATTAGAAGAAAAAGGAGGAAACTTTGTGCCTCTGGTTAGGTTACAAAAGCAGCTGGCATCCGGCGATTAGGTAATGAAGAAGAAATGAAGATTCAGGTTTGTGATTTGATGGAAATAGTATTAGATAGACTTATGCTGGAGCTTTTGAGTCACAGTCCCTGATTTGATACAGAAACAGAATTGTAACTTCTTGTGTATAAAGTTTTCGGAGGGATACGGAGATGTGTAAATATTGAGTGAGTGTGTGTGTGTCTCTTATCAACATTTACGATTTTACATCCAATGAAATATTCAGGATTGTCTCTTTTCTCCAATAAGGATTTTCATTTCTGTTGCCTTCCACCTTATTTTATCCAGAGTTTTGCTATAAATATTCAGGATTGTCTCTTATTGCTATAACGAGATGGAAAGTTCAAATTTAAAAGACAAAATACATAACTCAAAATGTTAAGTATTACTAAGTTAATCTTTTGGCAATATATCTATCTAACCATTCATATTTGGTTTGAGCTGAATTAGAATATAATAGCCGATTTTGCATGCTGCCTCAAGTGGAAAGTTATTGTGCTTTCGAATTTAGTTTTCCAAAGGCTGCTTAACTTGGATATGTCAAGGTCACTGTAACACCTCCTTCACTGTTTGCTATAAATGACTTCATATGCCATCAATGAAAAAAATTAATATGGACTAGTGCAAACATCTTCTAGTGGGGGTTTAGTTGTTAAGGTCTTGATCTGCTTTCAGTTGTTTCTAGCTTAGCTTTCGGGGATGTATCTTTGTTCCACCAACTTATGGCTTCGGGAGTTGTTTTTGTTTCCGGAAGAGTTTAGACTCTTGCCGGCTTTGTGTATCATCGGACTTATAATTTTAATAAAAACTACTAGATGACAAAAATAAAGGACTAGTGCAAACAGCATCAGAGAAAAGTGGAACGAGCACTATAGTGAATGAGGAAGCCGAACTAAGTATCTTTGGCTTCTCAAGTCTTAACAATAAAACTCTCTCTTTCTTTAGACATTTGTTATTAGCTTCCCCTCTCTGTACGAGAGTAAAGAAATATGATTTTGATTATAAAACTTGAAAAAGCTTAGTTTAAGCAAGAAATACTAGGCAGTTGAAACATCTGATAATTCATTGGCCCATGACCAAGATAAATTAAGAAAAACACAAAAAAGAAATAAAGGAAAATGACCAAGAATCAAGAAAATCTCAAGGTTGCATGTAGCTAATTTAGTCACCTCTTTTTCTTTTGCCTCCACGTCACTGGATTTGAATCAAACTAGGAACATCATTTAGGCTAAGCAATTGGATGCAGCCCTGGTCCAACAAAAATGGTGGTTCGAGGCAAGAAAAAAAATGTTACCCTTTGTAAATTACAAATTTGTAATAAAAAGAAAATCCTCTTTGCATTGCTGAAAAAAACAGTGAATCCAGACAAAAACACTATTAATCTAAAACTAAATATGTGGTCGTAAAACGGACGAGGAGATGCAGATATGGAGCCAAGCTTTGACCGATGTGAGCAACATACTCGGAGAACGCTTCCTAAACTGGTTTGTCAAGCTCGTTTGATTAATTAATTTGGTAATTTTCTTGCCAATGTTTTTTTTGTTTTTTGAGAATGGTCCGAATTTGGGTCCTTCAGGAATTGGTATGAACCATAGTTCTATGTGCCTTTGGCCGCACTTCCCATTTTGTGTCGTGTATTAGAATTAAAACGCCATTATATTTTTAATTGAAGTGCTGTCATTGTCATTCTCACCAAATGGCCAATAATATATATACATAAACACTGCAACATTTTTAAGGATGAAAAAGTAAACTAACACAAAAAAGCTTTCATGTGTCCTTTTGAAGCAAAAGAGATGAAAGATCATTACCACCACCATTATTCGTCGGAGTCGGAGTTTGTTCATTCCGACGCCGGCGCTTACCATAACCACTGTTAACCGCCACCTCTTGCCATCCTCCAAACGTCAAACTATTAGAGAATGTTTCCTTCACACTCTCCATAACTTCCCTCTCTACAGGAGACAATCGCTCCAGCAAAATCCCTGAAGCAGCTTCCTCAAATTCTCTCATACAAGCAATCTACACAAAACCAATACAAATCAATTTTGCGGGTTTCAAATATAGCATGTTTTGAAAGCAAAAATCATCCTTTTTCTTACCATATTCATGACTTGGGACTCGAGAAACGCTTCTCGGTACAGTTTGGTGATACTGATCCGAGCATACCATTCCATGTAAGCTCCATCATCCACCAAATTGCCACCTCCAGGACTGTCCACGATGTGGTCTCCACGTTCAGCCCATTCCTCGCACGCTAGACTCATTGATGTGTCCAAGTCATCAAGCCGCCGGTTCTTTCTGTCACGGCGTTTCACTTTCTGAGGTATCGGCTGGCGTTTCCCAAACTGCCTCAGACACCTATCTGGAAAATGCAACTCTATCTTCTCGAAGCATAGAAGAGTCGTTTTCGATCTTCCTAGAATCAGCTTGGCACTAATGTGTGGAGGGATCATGTTCTCAAACCTTTCAAACGGGCACCAAGTGATCTGCATTTTCACAATCATCAATGAACAAGAATAGCGACAACTTGCCATAAACAAATTCTTAAGGGTTAACTGAATGGTTTACCTTGCTTGGATCGAGATCGTCAAGCTCTCTACGGTACTCAGATAGATCGGTTTTGGATCTACTGCCTTTACCTTTCCACAAAAGAGCGAGCGGGAAACACGCTTCGGATTTCTCTGGTCTACCAATATCCAAGTGAAAATAACTCCAACACTAAATATAAGCAAAAACCATGTTACTACTTCCCCTAAAGATATCGAAATCTCAAACAGACATAACACCAAAACCGTGAAACTAACAACATAGCAAACCTGTAGCAATGTCAAGCAACCGCAAATATTGCTCTGAGACTTAAGTGACGCGTTACCAAGCGCTCGGTAAAGACAAGCTAACGCGGCAGCTCCCCAAGCATATCTCCCAGCTTGATCAAAATCCTCAAACAAAGGCAAATACTTCACAGAGACTTTATCACCATCAGTAGTAGCAAAAATGGTGCTACCTATAAGATACAAAAGATAAGCTCGAGTATGGCATTTGATAACATCAGGAGAAGCGTCTTCGGGACATTCGGAGAACGTTCGTTTAAGCCAATTAAGCTTAACCCTCGAGCAGTTAACTTCTTTGTTAGCAGCAGATGGGAGTTTCCCTAAGAGTCTACCACACATATCCATCGCAATCTCATCTCCTACTTTAGAGCCAACAATGGGATCTCCATCAATCTCAAGTCCAAGAACCAAAGCTACTTCGTCTAGGGTTATGGTCATTTCTCCTAGAGGGAGATGGAAAGTGTTGGTTTCTCTCCTCCATCGCTCAACGAGTGCAGAGATTAGCGAATTGTTTAGACTCATTGGACCGATTCTGCGAAAGAATCCGAAACCTGCTTTTTCCACGAGCTTGATCTGTTCGTCAGTGAGTTTCCATTGATGAAGTAATGAAGTGTGTTCTTGGCAACGAAGCAGCCCTCGTTCCTAGGGATTTGAAAGAAAGAGAAGACATTTAATCCAAAATTCGAATCGAAAATCGAAAGATTTCGAGAAAGAAAGAAAAAAACCTGTCCTTCCCAAATAGCAGAAGAAACATGGAGATCTTGCTCGTAGAGGACAGATGGATCAACGGGTCCGACATCGATATCCATGGCGAATTGTAAGCTCGAAATCAGCGAAAACTACGAATGCTTAAACGAATTTTTTCAAACAAAACACAAAACTAGTTTCTCATGAATACATAAACTGGAACTAAAACCCAGATGAAGAAGTTGGGTGATGGAAAGCTAAACCGTACCCTAACTGGACTCGGTTTATAATTTCTCTTACCGGTTACTAGTAACTACATACACAACATTTTACGGTTGTGTGAAATCCCCAAAAAACCCATTGATTGGGATCGATATAACAGAGTGCGAAAATAAACAGGGACTTGCATATTTTTAAAACTGTCTTCTTTGTCTCTTAGTATAAGAGTGAGAGTCCTTGGGTATGAATTTGGCGAGGGATGTGTACCAATTAGCATTATACACAACTGATTTGAACAAGTCTTCTCTTTCTTACTAACCAAAACAAGTTTACTCAGTAACACCAACAAGATTTTGATTCGTGTTTTAAGCTCATTCTCTCAATTCTTCGAGCCTAACAAAAAGAAAAACGATTTCAAAAGGCATACCGTGTAACGTTCGATATATATATTTCTTGTGAAAAGCGAAATCCCTCATCATCAACATCATTTCCTTCCTCTCTCTGTTTTTTTCTGGGTTTCTCGGTGACTGAGGAATCCTAAATCGAATTCGGGATTTTATTGGTTTAATGTTTTTTATTTTATTTTTATTAATTAATTATTTTTTAATTTATTTAACCACGTTTTTAAATTCTGATAACGGAGGAATTTGAATTTTAAACAGAATTAATATCTCCGTTAACGGAGCCAACTATTCCATTTTAAAAAATGGTGTCGCGTATTCAAGATCCACCTTGAGAGTTTTATCTGTTAAAGTTTATAGGTTGAGGGTTTATAGTGCTAGTTAAAAACTCTGGAGGTTTAAAATGTTAGTAGCTGCCACTTTGGAGGTTTTTTATGCGATTTTCCATAATATTATTGTTGCAGCTGGAAATATAACGGTCAAAATTTATAAATAGGAATAAACATGGGGTTTGGCTTATCTTTAAGTTTATTGCTCGATGGAAACGAGCATGATTCATAAGCGGTTTGAACAAGGTTTTTGCGAAGTAAACTGGCTTTAATATTTCGATTCTCAAGAGGGGTTTTACAAGAACAAGAACAGAGAATTGCTAAGTAGTTGAGTACATAGCTAAGTTGCAGTAAGAAGTAGTGTAGAGAGTTGGATTCTGGATCCTTTGCTTCTTGCCCTTGTCTGTGTTTTATACTCTGAGATCGTGTTTAATGTTACCGTTTACTCCGCATGATTTGCCATGAATGATATTTAATTCTGAGGCTCTGGCCGTTACGTTCAGGCACCTTAATTCACCGGTTTGAACGAGTCTTTGGTCTCGTCGCGGTTGACTAACGGTTCTGTATTTAATCCCCTTTGACTGTAGACTTTCACTCCAATGGGCCTTTCAGCTCGGCCCGTCATCTCGTTTGCTCATTTGACCTCGTCTGGCTTCTTTGACTTCGCCATACCTTTTTACCATAGGTTTATTGGGCCCATTTTCACGGGCCAAGTTTTTAACCCCCATAGTTAGCCTCCCGATTCCTTGAACGCGACAACTAGCTCTCGTTTAAGGAATTTCACTTCGCTTTCATCTTCGAACAAAAAATCTTACTTTTGTGACTTTGTTGTCTTCTGCGACTTATCTTCGATTTATTGATGGCTTCTCAAGATTCTCCAGCTCGTCCTTTCAACACTTGATCCAGCACTACTTTTAGTTATGAACCAGGTGACCTTGCTTTATTCCGCTAGAAGTGTAGTATCCCTGATAAGGTAGAAATCATGATTTTCCGTCCACTTGTTTTAGTTTATATTTTTTTCTCTTACTTTATGTTTAGGGGTTTTTTCGTCCACGTGGGGGCTAATCTTTTGCACCACAAAGCAAATGAGTTCAGAGGTCAAAAAACACGATGGTTGTGTGTTTTCCGATGACTCTCTGACGTTCAAGTCAGAAAAGTATAAAGAAGATAACAAATTTGGGCGTCGGAAACAAGAAAGAGTCGAAAAACTTAAGGAAGAGATACTTAAGGTAACTTCGGGTCCTGAGAAAGGATGGATCCTTGAAATATCTGGATAGTTTTTGAGTGAAAGTGTTTTTGGAAGATCAAGATAGCACGAAATATTCAAGCTTCAAGACTGAATATCCCTTGAGATCGAGATGAGACTTAGTCTTAGAAATCAAAGAAACGCTATGTGTTTTGAGAGTGTTTTCTAAGCGAGAGGAAAATTTGGATCCCCCCCTCTCCGGGGAGTGAGGGTTTTATTTATAGGAATACCTGACCCGGACTCGTATATCGGGTTGCGCTAGTTATGTTGGGTCGGATCCTGGATCCTTTGTTGGGTCATGTACGGGATATTCGNCACGTGGGGGCTAATCTTTTGCACCACAAAGCAAATGAGTTCAGAGGTCAGAAAACACGATGGTTGTGTGTTTTCCGATGACTCTTTGACGTTCAAGTCAGAAAAGTATAAAGAAGATAACAAATTTGGGCGTCGGAAACAGGAAAGAGTCGAAAAACTTAAGGAAGAGATACTTAAGGTGACTTCGGGTCCTGAGAAAGGATGGATCCTTGAAATATCTGGATAGTTTTTGAGTGAAAGTGTTTTTGGAAGATCAAGATAGCACGAAATATTCAAGCTTCAAGACTGAATATCCCTTGAGATCGAGATGAGACTTAGTCTTAGAAATCAAGAAACGCTATGTGTTTTGAGAGTGTTTTCTAAGCGAGAGGAAAATTTGGATCCCCCCCTCTCCGGGGAGTGAGGGTTTTATTTATATGAATACCTGACCCGGACTCGTATATCGGGTTGCGCTAGTTATGTTGGGTCGGATCCTGGATCCTTTGTTGGGTCATGTACGGGATATTCGAGCATGCTTTTGCTTATTCCCTTTGTCGCTTATGTCTGATCTCTTGACAAAGTTATCTCGAGGTGCATACCTGCGCAGACTCCGTACTGCCTTTGGCGTTTTCTGTGCTGCCACGCGTTTTGAACGCCCATCCCTTTATCTTCCCTATGAACAATGATTTGTCGCTTTCTCCTGTCATATAAGTTAAAATTGGCCAGCTATGGGCTTAGTACGAGAGTTAACTTATTTCGAAGTGTAGATGGAGGGAAAGTTAAACATAATCCCGCATCTATTGAGTTGTCTTTTACCTTTCTCGATAACTATAACCTTGTAAAGAATATCGGGTTATTCTTACCTTCTCGGGTATTACTACCCGATTGTTTATGACCTTACTTTCCTGGGTGTTAGTGTCCGGTTTATGTTGATGTAGTCGGGGGTGCTGACCTATTTATGTCTGAATCACTCATCTCCCTACTACCGCACTCTCCAGGTTACATGACACGAGTTGGCGGTTTTAGAAAAAGGTGGCTCTCTTATTTTGGAACAACTCTTCTTCTTACTTCCCACTCCCGTTATACGATAATGGTTTTGGGAGAAAGTGGTGGCATATAACATGCCTGATGGTTCGACCACCTAACCTCGTAACCTCACATTCTCTTAATGGTGCACTTTTAAGATAAATAATCGTCTATTCTACAATGACACGTTTCATGCATCATGTGATTCGCCTGCCATAAGAGAAATTATTATCCCCAACACTTTTAGGATAAATGATCGTCTATTCTATTTTAGTAGTTTC
>PKMM01034372.1:48351-69854 GCA_002933915.1 Eutrema heterophyllum
AAACCTTTTAAGCCATAGTGCTGCTCGTTCGTTATATCAAGCTTCTTAATCGTTTTCAAAGCTACAATGCTTCTTTAATCTTTAACAAAAAAAAAAAAAAAAAATTCAGCTTCAAACCATCGTGCATTTGTGCTTCTTGTTTTCTTGTTTTCTTCTACTCAAGCTACAAGTTTTTTTTTGTGTTCTCTTTTAAGCCAATAGGCTTTTTAATCCAAAAAAAACAAAAAAAACCAGCCATCGGCTTCCTCTTCTTCCTCAAGACAAAGTTCATCACCTTCTGTCGCTTCCACCGCGTCGCCTCGATCTGCACCATCACCAGATCTGTCGCTGTCAATCGCTGCTTCCGCCAAAACATTTGGCCCAAGCCGAGCCATCTGACGATGTCACCAACACGGGATCTATGATATCTCTCCGCCATGGATCACTAGTTCTAATGCTTGCTGTCGAGTCTACATTTGTAGTCTCGGCTCACCGCCACCGCCGAGACGGCCTCGACGAGTCTCACAGTTTATCTCCCACCAGGCTTCCTCTCCGCCAACGTGGTTTCGCCGCCACAACTCTCCCAACTCTCACCCGATGCTTGCCTAGCACAACATCTTTTGGAAGCTTAAAGCCCAAAATTTGACAGGCCCACCAAGGCATTAACAATAATGTACTCATATTTTAAACAAACGTCCAAAGCCTATGCGAAGTCAACATCTTCTTCTACAAAGACCAAAGAGCTTCATTGATAAATCCAATTTAATCTCAAGCCGTTCATTCTGCTGGTTCTTCATCACCGCCTTGATATTGTGGGGGAGTATAGAAGGATCTGGAAAGATCCAAAGTTATTGTAGATATTATGAAAAGATATTCTAGAGATTTATATATATTTTTGTATGATTCTATTAGTTAGTAATTAGGTTAAACATTAATACTATATAAGTATATGTACCCAACCTTTATTAATACGAGAGTCAATATACTTCTTCCTAAACACTAATGTATTCTTCTCTTATCACATTCAACAGTAAGATCGAGCATAGTAAGAAGTCTTCACACACCACACAAACTTAAAACTCTCAGATTTGCTAATTAAAATCCAGATCAAACCAATTTATAGTAATGCAATGATTCCACAAGAACAATGGCAAGAGAATCTAAATCAATCAGTACCGTCGAAGCCCTCCGGGATCTGACGGCATCCAAGTCTTCCTAAGTTCTCGTCTCCGACCGGCCGATCCGAATCCGGTTTGAATACCAACGAATCCCATAACCTTCTGCCTCTTCCCTTCGCCACCAACGCCATTACTATTTCCGGCGACGTCCCAAACGACTCGCACCGTCTTCAGAGGAGAGTTCGTCAAGCAATTACGACAAGTTAATCGGAGAGCCGGAAAGATAATCACGGCGAGTCCAAATGTGAATCCGGCGATTTCGATAGCTAGGGAAGTTAATACGACCAGAGCCGTCGATCGGCGCATGGCGAGTGATGCCGCGCGTGGAATAGCTTACGAGTAGATTGCATTGTGGCAAAGCAGCTCAGAATGAAGTAGGGAATGGCTACATCATCGAATCAAATTCCGAACGACGTCAAATCGGCTCTGAATCTTATCGAATATGCTCTCTCTGTCTCTCCTCATTACGAACTCGCTCACGAACTCAAAGCCAGATCGCTTCTCTACCTTTGTCGATTCAAAGACGTTGCCGATATGCTTCAGGATTACATTCCGAGCCTTATATTGGCCGGCGATGACTCCGGCATCGGTTCATCGGAGCTCTCTTCCACGCATTCGTCTCGACGAAGAAGACAACTAAATCTTCAGATATAACGACGTCGCATAGGATTTTTTTTTTAATTTTGTAAATCATTAATTTTTTTTTAATATGACATGGTCCAAAACCACGTCGTTTAGCAAAAAAAATGTTCAAAATTTTTTCTCTAAAAAGATGTCGTTTACCGTTATGTTCCAACGTGGCAGCTGACTCACCTCCGTTTACGGTTTAACAGGGTTGACTAACGGAAATTGAGTCAATGTATGTTTTAGTAAAAAACAAAAAATACACATCTGAATATTCAACTTTGTTATGGTTCGGGCATGGATTTGCACACCAAAATTGTTCGGGTATTAATCGGTACCAGTTGTCAGTGTTGAGGCCCTAATTGGCCGTTTTCCCGGTTAGGATGACATCGATTTTAAGTTTTGGAAAGATTGAAATTAGGCGTAACCATAGAAATAAATGTTTACCGACTAAAAAATGTGCTTGCCGTTTGAACAAAATTTTAATTTCAGGTTTAAGTTTTTGTTAAAAAAAAGGAAATTGAAAAAAAAATGGACAAAAAACTCACCTATTGTCCCAATAATACTTTTTTAACTTTTGCCAATTTTTGACTAAACTACCCTTAGTTAAATGTAATAAATTCAAAATAATTTTTTTAAAAATCTTTAACATTTACGAAAAATACAGATAAGGAAAGAAATATATTTTGAAAAAAATCGTTTTTGGAAAAATCAAGATTGAAAAAATATTTTTTTTACTTGTTCTACGAAATCCATAATACGTATGCTTTTTTTTTAATCGTTTGAAATATTATCAATTACAAATTATGAGAACAAATACATGGACAATTTTACACATATAATTCTACCGACCTACAAGGATCCACGATCAACGGTCTACCTGCACCATGCTCGTGATGGAGCACTTTACCCTTTACACGCTCGACCACGACGAGTGGCTATGTTTGCACCGCGCTGGAAATCTCCTGAAAATTTGCCTCCTTTAATTTGCATCCTCTGGGAATTGAACTTCATACCTCCGGGTCTAGAAGCATTAATGAACCCTTGGTCAACCACTGGACCGAGGGGCTTCCACATAATACATATTCTAGATCCACGATTTTGGTAGATTATGCACTAGAAGAAAACATGGCGCTTTCCGACGGACTTAATTCTGTCAGAATTCGGACGAAAATAACATCCGTCGGAAAGTAGTACCCGTCGGAAATCCGCCGGAAATTACCGACGGATATCCGACGATGTGTGTCCGTCAGAATATTTCCGATGGAATTTAGATGGATGTTGTAGCCGTTTGAAAGAATGTCGACATTACATAGCCGTTTGAATATTGTCGGTAGCCGTTTGAATATCGTTGGTATCCGTCGGTAGACCGTCGGAAATCCGTCGAAAATCCATCGAAAATCCGTCGGAATTCCGTCGGAATTCTGTCGGAAATCGCGCACAATTCCCTTATAAAAACATATCCACCCCTCTCATTTACAATCACAAAAAACCTCTCATATACAATTCCTTACCAAAATGTCTTCTTCAGATCCTTATAATTATTTTCGATCATGGATGGACAAGCCTCATCAAATTCCGGACACGGGCCTAGTTACGGAGGAATTCAAAGAAGGTCTGCAAGAATTCATGACATTTGCGGGTATGCAGAAGAAAGCAAAAACAAAATGGTAAAATGTATTGCCCTTGTACCAATTGTCGAAATCATATATTTATCGTGATAGATGAAGTATGGTCACATCTGTATTGTCATGGGTTTGTGCCGGGTTACAAGATTTGGTATTATCATGGAGAAAATGATACAATGGTGGGTAATTATGCTATTACTAGTGAACAATATATTGGGGATAACACTAGCTTAGAAGAACCTGCAATGGAAGTAGAAAGTACTGTAGGTCATGTTCAAATGGTGAACGATGCATTTCGTGAAAGTATACCATCGGTTGCTGAGTATGGAGATAGAGGAGAAGAACCTAACTTAGAAGCTCGGAGATTCTTTGATATGTTAGACGCTGCTAAACATCCGTTATATGATGGGTGTAGAGGTGGAATTTTCCCTTTATCAACTACAACTAGGATGATGGGTATAAAGACGGATTTCAATTTGAGTGAGGAGTGCGTGGATGCAATCGCTGATTTTGTGAAAGACATTTTGCCAGAAGATAATCTTGCACCGACATCATACTATGAGATACATAAACTTGTTGCTTGTCTAGGATTGCCGTATAAGATGATAGATGTATGCATCGACAACTGTATGCTCTATTGGAGAGAGGACACATACCGTTCGACATGCTGTTTTTGTCGCAAACCTCGGTATAAGGAAACAAGTGGAAGAGTGTTAGTGCCATATAAACGGATGTGGTATTTGCCGTTAACAGAGTGATTGAAGCGGTTATATCAGTCAAAGCGCACAGCGGGAGCAATGAGATGGCATGCAGAGCATACAACAGATGGAGAAATCGCTCACCCGTCAGACGTAAGAGCATGGAAACATTTTCAATCAATGTATCCCAATTTTGCGTATGAGGCGAGGAACGTATACCTTAGATTATGTACCGATGGTTTCAACCATTTTGGGAAGCACGACAGACAATATTCTTTGTGGCCAGTAATTGTAACACCTTACAATTTGCCGCCATCTTTGTGCATGAGACAGGAGTTCTTGTTCCTTAACATTCTTGTTCCTGGACCAGAGCATCCGAAGAGATCACTTGATGTGTTTTTGCAGCCATTGATTTATGAGCTGCGAATGTTATGGGACCAAGGTGTTGAGGCGTCTGATGTTTCTTGTCAGCAGAATTTCGTCATGCGGTCGGTACTTATGTGGACCATTAGCGATTTTCCAGCATATGGCATGTTATTAGGATGGACAACGCGGTTATCGTGTCCGTACTGTCAAGATAACACATATTCATTCCAATTGAAGCACAGACACAAAACGTCTTGGTTTGATTGTCATAGGCGATTCCTACCAAGCGATCATCCTTATCGTCAGAGCACCACATTGTTTAGGAAGAACCGGAAAGTATTTGATGATCCACCTCTTGAGTTAGATGGAAAGTATTTGTTGACTTATTTCAGAGATTTTGGTGCAGAGAGAACCGTTGATTGTGGTGGTAACAGGCATCATCCTGTTGATGGTTGTGGCAACGTACATAATTGGCACAAAAGGAGTATTTTCTGGGATTTGCCTTATTGGAAGGACCATCTTTTGAGGCATAATCTGGATGTCATGCACATTGAGAAGAATTTGTTCGACAACATTATGAACACCGTTCTCAATGTCCAAGGGAAGACGAAGGACAATCTGAAGTCTAGATTGGACTTGCCAGAAATTTGTTCTCGTAGAGCACTACATGTGACAGGGAACGGGAAGCCTTCGGTCCCGGCTTTTCGGTTGGATGAACCTTCAAAGGCCGAGTTTTTTTTACTGGATTACCGAAAGTGTTAGATTCCCGGACGGATACGCATCTAACCTTAGGAACTGCGTTGATCATGGAGAAGGGAAGTATACTGGGATGAAGAGTCATGATTTTTATGTGGTGATGCAACGCCTCCTTCCATTTGCCTTTGCATGTCTTCTACCACGTAATGTCCACGAAGCAATTGCAAGTACAATCATTAATTTTTTTTTTTAATACTTTACACAACACTTTAGTATTTATTTATTCATTTGTTATGCATATTATGCAGGGATTGGTGCCTTTTTTCGAGATATATGTTCGCGCTCTCTTACATCAGACGGTATCCGCAACCTTGTGAATAATATACTCGTAATCCTTTGCAATTTGGAGAAGATATTTCCGCATTCCTTCTTTGATGTTATAGAACATCTAACAATTCATCTCCCTCGAGAAGCAGAGCTTGGGAACCCGGTTCAGTACCGTTGGATGTATAATTTCGAACGGTATATGTTTCATCTAAAGAAGAAGGTGAAAAATTTGAGCAAAGTGGAGGGTTCTATTGTCGCACAGAGCATCAATGAAGAAACCTCACGTTTTGCTGAGTTCTACTTTCCATCACAAGTCAAAACGAAGAGTCGTAGACCAGCTCGACATGATGTCGAACGCGTACTACCTTTCTATCCGGTCGATGTTCCTCATATATTCTTAGAGATTGGACGACTTAGTGGAAAAGGCAAGAAGCAGAGACTTTTAGCACAAGAGCGGGATCATTTGCATATGTATATTCTCACAAACTGCGACGGAATTGAAGAATATGAGAGGTATTATATTGAATCAAATTATTAATTACTTATTGGGTCTTTGATTATATATATATGTTAACGTGATGATCGCTTCAATATAACAGGATGTATATGACATATCAGCATTTAGTATTTCCGAACAAAACAGAGGATGAGCTAATCGACCTCAAACAGGAACAGTTCGGACGTTGGTTAAGAGATTAGGTAAGTGTTTTAATTGCCTTGTTTTTAACTATCATATATAGTGAATGATTTATTTTATTCATTTTTGATTTTATTCGTGCAGGTCACGATATAGAAGGCTAACGAACAAAGATTTCCCACGTGGTTAGAAGAAATTGTGCGCTTTCCACTAGCAAACGTGCAGTCACATGTGATGTATAGCACACATGGGTACGATTTTAAGATTCTTTGGGATGATAGGAGTGCGACAACTTTAGATTACGGTGTATCTACTCAGTTCGGTGATCTTGTATATTATGGTTTCGTACGTGAGATTTTCGATGTTCAGTACCCGAGAATGCTCTGTTTGAGATGCATTGCATTTTTATGCGACTGGAACGACCCATTAGTAGGAAGCGGTGTGCGACACGACCAATTTGGTGTTACATCATTTCATAGCAGAAGGCGACTCCAGAAATACGAGCCATTCGTACTTGCTTCACAAGCAGACCAAGTTCGTTTTATTCTTTTACGTTTATTTGTTAGTATTTTTGCATTCCCGTGGTTAAATTTTTATATGACTTTATTACATGGTGTAGGTATGCTATATTTCCTATCCTCGAGTGACAAACAAACAAGACCCGTGGATTACAGTCACATCGATAAACCCGAGAGGTAGGGTTCATGGGATGTCCGATCATGAACCCCTCCAATAAAGCTCCGTAGGTGTGGGTTCAATCGAGCATTCCCTTGAGGTCGACTTTGTTGTTGATTTCACCATACATGTAGACGATCGGGTATTTGAGGATTCAGAGGAAGAAATTGACGAATTTGGGGAAATTTCCGATTAAGGAGAATCAGATTACTCATCATCGAATTCAGAGTAGTTTTATAAAATTTGCATTGTAAAATATGTACTTGTACTTGTACTAGATATTTGTTATGTGGAATGTATTATATATGTGGAAGTTTTATAAACTTAGACATTTGATATACTTAAGTGTAATCCATTTCGAAAACCCAAAAAAAAAGCGAAGTATACATCCGTCGGAAATTTCCGACAGATTATTGTTCGAGATGGGATCGATCGATCCAAAAACTTCGGAACCATCGATCCCCTACCACACACACATTCTGGACCGACCATCTATCGATCCAGAGTTTTTGGATCGATCGATCTCATCGTTAAAATCAAATGTGTACCAACAAAAATGCTAAGTAACCTCCGTCAGAAATTTTTGACGGATTTTTGACGGATTAGTATACATATGGTATTAAACACGTTTACCTCGTTTAAATCATGATAAAAAATGTGGTTTAGGGTATAAGGTTTAGGTTTTTTTTTGTAGGAATTGTAGACAAATAGTTGTCTGATGTATATACAATAGCTTGAATTTGTCAAATTTCAAAATAAATGTGTTATCTAAAATTTATAAAATTGTAGACAAATGTTATGTGTTTGTATAAGTTATAGTATAAGGTATAGTTGATGTTATGTGAAATGTATAGGTTTTTGAAGTTGTAAGAGTTATAAACTCATACAAAGTCATTAACATTGATGAATTTACTATTTTTTTAATGAAACATGTAGATTAGGAATTGTTAAATCATATCACCATACCCTAAACCCTAAAACCCAATTTTACCCTATAACGTCGGAAATTTCCGACGGATATGGACCTTGGACATGTGTCTGTTGACTCGCCAATAGAAACACATGCATGGAATATACATATCCGTCTGACATTTATGACGGACTATGGTTTTTTCGAGACCGCGGGAAAATTGACCGCCTAAATGAAATTTTTTTGGGTTCCGACAGATATGGCCGTCATAAATTCGTAGATTTAATCTACGAACTGTCTTCTCCTTTTTATTTCTCTTTTTTTTTTGTCTCTTCCGAACGATTTCTGCGATTCCTCTCTCTAAATTTCTTCTGATTTCTTCCCAAATCTTCCACAAATCTCTTCAATCCTTCATTCTTCATCACCCAACATGGATCATGTATAAGTTTTCTTGTCTTTTCATTTGTTTCTTAATTTTTTTTTGTAATTTTTGTTAGATTGTTAGATTTAGAATAGGAATATGAATAGTTAGATTTAGATTGGAATTGTTAGATATTGGAATTGAGATTGGAATTGTTAGATTGTTAGATTTGAATTTAAGTATTTAGAATTTGTTAGGGTTTTTGAAAAATATATAAAAACGTTTTTAGAATTGTTAGAATTATATAAAAACTTTTTTAGAATGATTAAATATATGAAAACGTTTTTAGAATTATATAAAAACGTTTTAGAAAAATATAAAAATTATATACAATGTTTTTAGAATTTTTACTAATTAAAAATGTATTTATAATATTTATAAAAAAAATTTTGAAAAAATATTAAAATTTTTGGGAAATTTGAAAATTTCGGGAATTTTGAAAATTTTGGGAAATTTTCGTGAAATTTTTTGAACGTACTAATGATTTGATGTTTTTCCCGTAGGAATAACGAGGAGGGACTACGTTTGGGCGGTGACTCTCAAGGACGCCGTTCTCGGGGTTCTTGGGCTACGCCTCCTGGCGGATCGAGCTCGGGAACTGATGTCCCGAACTCCCAACAATCCGCTGTCTGGAGCCGGATTAGGATCGATGATCTAGTCCAGCAGCCGAACCGGGACCATTGCATCCGTCTCGATCCGAAGTTCAATTTATTTAGATTTTTAATCTTAAGGTATTTAATTCTTTTTTTAAATATTTTCAGGTTTAAGTTGTCGCTCGACATCACAAAGGCGATCTTGCGGATGTTACACAACATGTTGGACAAACCGCACGAGAAATACTCCGACATGCCTTCCGACGAGAAAGACTTGTGGCACCGGAATTTCGCGGTAAGTAATTCATAGTTTTTTCTTATTTTTTTAGTTCGTTTTGTCAATTTTATTTTCGAAAAGTAACATTATGTTTTTTTTTTAATGTAGCAAGATTTCACGTGGGACCATACGCATACGAGGACGGTGCTTGGCCAATTCGACAAGTATGCCGCACTTTCGTACTCGAACCACATGTACGAGTGGAAGCAGAAGTGGAAGCACAACAAAGACAAGCCGAAGGACCTCGACGACGACGTGGGGAAGGGCTTCTGCGAGTACTGGAGTCATCCGAAGACGAAGAAGCTCGTCGAAAAAAATTCGAAGAACCGGAAGAGCGACCGAGGAGAGAAGGGGGCCTACATTCACAACGGGGACGCAATGGAAATGGTAAGTCTAATTTCACTTTTTAATTACTAATTTCTTTTTTATTATTATTTACTTAACAAAATTTCACAGGCGAAGGCAGACGGCAAAGCTCCCGACTACCTTAAAGTGATCGAGAAGAGGCACACCAACAAAAAAACTGGTGTGATCCAAGACCCGGGCATGCGTGAGCTTGTCGAGACCTGCAAGAAGAAGAAGACGGAACATGAAGTCTCGATGTCGCAGCTCACTCTCGACGGATCTTCGTCCTTGAACGAGTTATCCCAGGAAGAGATCAACCAAATTGTTCTCGCAGTAAGTTTTTATTTGTTTTTATTTTTTTTGTTCTAATTTTCATTAATAACATTTTTAAACTTTCGTAGGAAACTCGAAAAGTCAAAGGTCGATTCGCTGGGTTAGGCGGGCTTCCGAACCAGGAATCTTCTTTCTCGGTGCCTTAATATGCTTTAGAGTACAAAGAAGAAATCGAGAGGCTCCGCCCAACGGTGAAAGACCGTGACGCGAAGGTCGGTGAGTTGCAGTACGCACACGAGGAATTGCAGACCGCTCACAACTCAACCCGTCAAGAGTTCAGCGATTTGCAGGCGACCATGAAGAGGGCCTTCTCGAACTATTTCCGAACTGAATTTCTTGTTTTTTTTTAATAAAATTTTATGTTGTTTTAATATCATTTCATGTTTTATGAATCTTTTTTTTTAATAAAATTTATTTTTATAAATTATTTTAATTAATTTAATAATCAATATAATTAAAAAATTATATTTAATTAATTATTATTAAAAAATAAAAAAACAAATTATAGAAATCCGTCGGATGTAGTCCGTCAGAATAGAATCCGTCGGAAGGTTGTCGGAAATTGTACCGACAGCTATCCGACGGATTGCCGACAGAATATTTCGACAAAGATCCGTCGGAAACAAAGCCCGTCGGAAAACCGTCGGAAATATATTCGACGGTATTCCGACAACTTTTCGACGCTTATTTCCAATCAAACATCCGTCGGAAATACAGCCATCAGTAATCCGTCAAAATGTTCCGATGGTTTTCCGACGGAAATCAATTTCCGATGAGCTGGAACCCACGGCTTTTTCCGATGGGAACTGCCGTCAGAAATCGCCTGTTTTCTTGTAGTGATGTATTCTGCTATTTCATCTATAATCTACCAAACTTAGAATATGTATTATACTATTTGCTCTATATTCTACCAAATTCATAATATATATTCTACCATTTGCTCTATGTTCTACTTAGTTAGAATACATATTCTAGCTCTTTCTTTATATTCTACAACCAGTAGAATATAAATTCCGCATTTCTTTCATTGTTTTACGGACTGTAGAATTTGTATTCTGCCAAAGTAGTTAAGAATATTTAAAAAAATCTCGGATATCTAGGTTAATTACCAAAAATGTAAAACCTAAATTTTTTGTTTCCACGCTTTTATCTCTTTCTTCACGGTTTATTCTATGTTTCTCACGATATTCATTCTCTCTTCTTCTCCGTTTCTTCAACGTTTCTTACCTTTATCAAATTTACTCTTCTTCTTCTCCGTTAACATGTTTCATATCTATGTACCATGTGGTGTATGGAGATCGAGTGCCAATAAGGAGTGGAGATTTTTTCGTTGATGAAGAAAAACGAGACAGATCGATCAGAGCATTGTTCATGTCGAGTTCAGTTATTTACCTAGCGATTTGATCAACATCTTAGGATCTCCCCCGATTATTATCACGAATGATCGTCAAGTGAAAAAATTTGTTGGGTATGCAAGGAAGAATGGGTCGATACGGTTGTGTGTGACATTTTGCAGCTATATTTGGCAATCAAAAGAGTAGAGTCAACATTGATTTGAATAAGGAGCCTTTTGATTCAAATAATTGATTAGATGTTGCTAAGTTGCCTGAAAAATTAGAAGAATTTGTGAATGTGGGTATGCGAAATGATGAATTCAAAAGCAATCTCTGTGAGGTTGAGGTTGATGACTGTGATGATGGCAAAAACAAAGAAGACAGACACAAGAATGTTCGATTTTGGTTGGTGGATGCTGTAAAGAAGGATCAACATTTCAGTAGCAAAAATGTTTTGAAGGCAACTCTGGAAATTTGTGCAATGAAGTATAACTTTGACTACATGGTTATACAATCTACCAAAAATGGTGGTCGATACGCTGTAAAGATAACATATGCAATTGGAGTGTTCATGCATAGTCTTTAGAGGGGTCTACATATTTCGTAATCAACAAGTATGTGGCTGAACATACATGTGCTCCTTCAAGGAAAAACAAATTCGCTAAGACTGCTTCATTGAAAACAATCGGTACTCTGATTATGTATAAGTATGATGGTGTCAAGGAAGGGTCTAAACCGAATGATATCAGACATTGCATGCGTATGGATTATGGATGTGAGATCTCTTATAACCAAGCACGGGAGTCCCGTGAGTATGCAATTAACGCTATTAGAGGTAATCCGGAGAAAAGTTATGGTAGAATTCCAAAATACTTGCACATGCTAAAAGAAACTAATCCATGTACGCATACTCATTACGAAACTGATTGCGATGGTAGATTCAAATATCTATTTATTTCTTTCGGTTAATCTGTAAGAGGGTTCCACAAAGCCATTCAGAGGGTCATTATTGTTGATGATACATTTTTGAAGAGTAAATACAAAGAAGTTCTACTTGTTGCCACACAGGGCCGGCCCTGGGCCAATCCCAATGAAACATTGGCCTTGGTCCCAAATTTTAACAGGTCCATATAGAAGATAGAAACCTATATATAATACAAATAAGTTTCTATTTAAACTTATGTGCCAAAAAAAAAAAAAACAAAACCCAATCAATTAAAACAAAAAAAATCCATATAAAAAAAACTCTTTTGTCGATCACGATTCTTACGCTTTTTCTTCCTCACAAGTCAACTTATTGGAATTTTTATTTTATTAAATTTGTATGATATGATTATTGGCCCCATATTGTTTTTTGTTTCAAGTCCCCATAATTTTACGGCCGACCCTTGCCACAACACTATATGATAATTCTAATTTGTATCTAATTGCATTTGGGGTTGTTGATTCAGAGAATGACCGATCATGGAAGTGGTTTTTAAGGCAACGAAAGGTTGTTATTGCGGACGTGCAAAGTTGGGCATTTGTGTCAGATAGAAATACGTCAATTACTAAATCACTTGCTAAAGTGTACCCACTATCTAGACATGGAATTTGCATCCACCATTTGTTGAATAATGTGGTAACATATTTCAAGGCGAGGGGCCTGGTTGGCTTGGTTGAAAAGGCTTTACAAGCATATAGGGTTGCCGATTTTGAGATGAACTTCAACAGAATTTGCAGTATTAGTCTGCTTGTAGGAAAATATCTAGTGGATGCTAATGTGACAAAATGGGGTCGTTGTCAATTTCCTGGATTCAGGTATGACATTAGGACCAATAATCCCGCTGAATCGATAAATTCTGCATTGCGATCACCGAGAGTATCCAGTAATTCCTTTGTTGGACATCATCAGAGAAATGTTAACGCGGTGGTTTTATGAGTGTAGAACATTAAGCTCAAAGAACCAAGACCCTTTAACCATTGAGGTGGAGAAAAAGATTGATAGAAGGATTGAGAAGGGTAAAACATTTATTGTTTATCCGGTTAACCACAACAGATTTGTAGTGAAAGGCAGCGAATTCGATTGCGTTGTTGATTTGGACAGAAGTATGTGTTCATGTGGAAAGTATGACTTGTTACAAATTCCTTGCAGACACGCCATTAAGGCAGCTTTTTCTATGGGCAAGGAACTACACCCACTCACCGATGAAAGGTACACTACTGCTGCATGGAGAACGCTTTATCAGGAAAGCAATAATTTAATAGTTGTTCCTGAGGACACATGGTGTGTCCCACTGGATATTGAACATGCCATAGTTCTACCACCTGAAACTCGAAGAACAACCTGTGAAAAGTTACTAACCGAGTTTTGAGACATATTTTTAAGCGTCCAGTCTAGTCCAGCTATTCTGAGGTCATTCCTCCAAGCTGCATTCATTTGACAGTTGAACATTGGCCATTTTGCCACTCACGGGCTTCTCTAATGGCCTTTGACACCACTTCCATCACTGTGAACTCTTTGCTATTAAAGATTAGTTTATTCCTGGCTGTCCACAAATTCCAGCATAACCATGGAGCTAGAGAACCATTTCTAACACCAGAGGTAGGTAGACACTCTACATTCCTAGCTTCACGCCATAATTCCTCAAAACCAAGGGATTGAAGGGTGCGTACCGGTGTTGTAAAGGGGGCTTTCAGCCAAACTTGGCTTGCGAAGGGACAGTGGAAGAGGAGATGAGCCACAATCTCCGCTTCTCCACATCTGGGACAAGGGAGGGACATGTCTTGTATTCTCTTGGCAAGCCTTGCTCCCACCGGCAGAGCTCCTAGAGCTGCTTTCCAAAGGAAGGATTTAATTTTAGGGGCTGTGGACACTGACCATATATCTGAATTCCAATTCCATGAGCTGATGATCTGGTTCTGTTCCAAAGCTTCCTGAGCCAAATTATTTTATCCTCTGCTCCACAAATACTTAATTTGATGCTTAAAATCTCAGACTCAAGGTTGGGCAGGATTTCTCGGATTCTAACCTGGTCCCACTCTTTCGTTACTTCATTCACAAGATCAGCCACAACTAGTTCTTTATCACCATTTCTGACTGGTCTAAAAGGTGCTAACTGCTTCGAGGAAGAGAGACAGTCCTCATTCCAAATGTTGACAGAAGAGCCATTCCCAATTGCCCATCCCAAATTTTTTGCGAGAAGATCTCTACCAATTAGAATACTTCTCCAACCATGCGAGGCTGAAGCTAGGCAGACACACTTTATGAAGTCTGCATTCAAACAGTACTTACCATACAAAACTCTGGCTAGAAGAATTTTTGGGGACATTAGAATTCTCCAGCTGAGTTTTGCTAGCAGTGCATCATTAAAACATGTGATATCTCGAAAGCCCATCCCTCATTTTTTCCCAAGAAACCCAACACATTTGCCTCTTGTCAATCTTTGTATCCCACCAAAAACGAGTAAGAGCTGATTGGATTCTTTTACACAAAGATCCCGGCAGCTTAAAACAACTCATGGCGTACGTTGGCATCGAAGCCACAACACTTTTCAACATCACCATTTTCCTCGCACTTGAGAGAAATCTTGACGACCAGTTAACAGCTTTCTGGCGGATTTTGTCAACTATGGAAGTAAACAGGTCCTTCTTCCGCCTTCCGAAATGCTCGGGTAAGCCGAGATATTTACCAACACCACCTTCTATATTAATTGATAACGAATTCTTCACACTCTCTCTGACCTCCAAAGGCATTTTCCTCGAGAAAGTAATTGAAGATTTATCCAGGTTAATGAATTGTCCTGAGGCTTCGCCATATTTTATGAGGATCAGCTGCAGTTCTGAGGTATCCTCCTCACTCGTATTACAAAAAAACATCGTATCATCAGCGAAGAGCAAATGACTGATTATGGGGCTTCCTCTTGCAACTCTAAGACCTTTGAGTTTGTCACATTCCTGAGCTTTAGCACATAACCCCGATAAGACTTCGCTGCATAAGATAAATAGGTAAGGAGACAGGGGATCCCGTTGCCTAATTCCTCTTAAAGGTTTGAAAAATCCCTTAGGTCCCTCGTTTATCAGGAAGGAGTATGTCACTGTGCTCACACACTGCATATATAACCCAATCAATCCATCTATGATGAAAGCCAAACCAATGCAGCACCAACCTGATGAACTCCCATTCGATTCCGTCTTACGCCTTGCTCATGTCGGTCTTAACCGCCATGGAACACTATTTTTTGGCTTCCGATGCTTTGAGGAAGTGAAGCACTTCGTGTGTTATCAGCACATTGTCTGCAATAGCTCGTCCATGCACGAATGCATATTGGTTTTCGGACACCAAATCTGTTAAGATCGGTTTGAGCCTTTGAGATAAAACCTTAGAGATAATCTTGAAGTACACGTTACACAACGTTATCGGTCTATAATCAGCAACTTTCTTTGGACCTTGAAATTTAGGAATCAATCGAATGTAAGTGTCATTGCTCGATCGGCGAAGCACACCAGATCGGAAAAATTCATGGATTTCAATCACCACCTCCGATCCCACTGTACACCAATTGGAGTGGAAAAAGCTAGCCGAGAACCCATCAGGGCCTGGCGCTTTGTCAGCATGAATTGAGAAAACATCTAACCTAATTTCTTCCGGAGTCGGATCCGCAATAAGCTTGAGATTCGTAGCTTCCGAGATTGATGGTTTGATAGCTTCCTCTACAATCTGTCTCCTATCTCCCTCCTCTGAAGAATACAGCGTTTGGAAGTAGGAGACAATCACTTCGACAATATTATCCTCCTCAAACTTGGGGACACCATCTTCATTCTCGATAGTTGAGAATCTATTAAGGGCTTTCCTTCCTTTAGCAATGGCATGGAAGAAATTGGTATTTCGGTCCCCTAGGGTCAACCATAAGTTTCGACTTCTCTTCTTCCAGAATTCCTCTTTTGCTCGATAAGCAGCTCGGAGGTCGTCGTTAATTTTTGTTATCAGGATTATGTCGGGAATGGGATTTACCAAAGCTTCTTCCAGGTTTTTCTTCCCTTCCGCGATCAGTTTTTGACTGTTTTGGTGGTGGGATTTATTCCATTTAGTTAAGGCCCATCTACACTTTGAAATACGATGGCTCACTGGGCTTCTAGGGCCTTGAAGCCAAGTCTTCTTTATCAGCTCTTTGACTTCCTCGTTATCGCATCGTATCGGAAAATTCCTTTTGCTTTTTTTTCTGATAGAGATCAAACTGGGAGATGATAGGGCGGTGATCAGAACCTTCAAATCTGAGATACTCACTTCGAGCAGCTGGGAAGAGTTCAGCCCAATCGCTATTAGCCAAAGCTCTGTCAAGTCTTCTTCTTATGAGGTGATTATGTGTGACTCCTCTCCACGATAGAGGATCACCCGTGAACTACATGTCGTATAGATCTCCTTCTGATAAGAAGGATATGAAGTCTATGAATATCCCTTCAACTCTAACAGGTCCGCCAACCTTCTCAGAATTATCAATGATATCATTGAAGTCCCCTGTCAAGAACCACATGGATTCCCTTGCTACCGCTAAGCAGATAAGTTGATCCCAAACCTGTTTTCTTTTGAGTCTATCTAGATTTCCATACACTAGCGTAATATAGATCAATTTGCCTTCATATATTAATTTTGAATCGATAAAATTATCAGAAGATTCGATGATTTCAAGGTCAATCTCTTGCTTCCTGAAAAAAGCTAATCCTCCTCCACCTCTGCCATGAGGGGGAACCAGATGGTAGTGTTTGTAGTTCATCCATTGTAGCTTTTAAAGGACAAACTCCTCTGAATTTTTTGTATCCGATAAGAAGAAGATTTCCGGGAATAAATCGAGACGAATTTCCCGGATCCGATGAACTGTCTAGGGGTTCCCCAGCTCTTGACAGTTCCAGCTCGCTATTTTTAAGGAAGATGATTTGATGGAATTTGAAAATCCATCGCCTTCTTCCTCGATGCTGGTATGATCTTTGCAACAGGTGGCCTACTTTTCAACCGAGAAACATCCTTTGGTGCTATTGGAGAGCTCAGTCCTCCTGTTTCAACAATTCTAGGCGGCTCCTCATTTTGAGGTATCGGATCGACATTGATTTTTCTTCTGGGGGAATTCTGGAATTGATGAGCTTTCTCCTCTTACGAGAGCTAGCTCCCACCAGAGCTTTTGGGCTGATTTGGATCGTCTTCTTTCCCGGAGGTCTTCCTTTTAACCGGAGCCTTAGCTGCTGTTTTCCTCCTCACACCAAAATACTCTGCAGTCTCTGGATTTACTGGGCCAAGTCGTTGGGCTACTGGGATTCTTTCTTGAGAAGTTACAGGAATTTCCGCTTCTTGCGGTTGTGATAAGAGAGCCGCCTGAACCATTTGGACAGCTGCATCTTCCAGTTGGCCTGAGATTTCTGCCTGTCAAAACCTCTCACTTCTTGCACATCTTGCATATTGAGTCATGACCTCTCTCAGTTCCCCTCTTGCATCATTCAGAGCATTCTCATGAATTTCTGGGGGAGGAGTGACTGGATTGGCATTAACATCCGTTCTAGAAATGTTTATCCTTGAGGATTCTGCTCTTTCCCACCTATGACTTGGAGGTTGAATAGAGTTCTCCTTAAGTCTTGCTCTTTCAGATCTCCTAGGGCGAATGGGAGAGTTGTAGCTTCTTCGGTCTTCTCTAGACGAGTTGTTATGGTATCTCAGGTTGGATTGAGGTCTTTTAGAGCCATAATTGTCCTCATGAAAAGGTCGGTGATCTCAAGAGTGTCCACCTCTATCTTTGTTTTCCAAGGAAGCTCTATTCCCATCCCTTAGATCCGAAGAGAAGTGGTTTGAGAAGACTGGAATAGCTTTGGAATGAGCATGATCCTTATGATAACCGTCTCTTCTTGTGTTTGTAAGAGCACCGCTTTTGCGGGTTTCCTCTCTCGGGTATTGCAGCTTTTGATCTGGTATCTCCTTTCTGATTTGAGAAACATGAGCTTCGGGGGCTTGACTAGGAGGAGGTTGCTGATTTTTTGAGGAAGGAGGACCAAACTCACGGCAATCTTTAGCTTCATGGTCTAGCCTAATGCAAAGGGTACAATGACGCTTAAGTTTTTCATAGACCAGAGAGGCCTTGACTTCATCTCCATTTGGGAATTCCACTATAGATGTTATGATAAGGGGTTGAAGGCCATCAACATGGACCCTTATTCTTGCTGTCGTTAGAGTGATCTCCACTGCCTCACACTTTCCCATGGCGTCTCCTACGCTCTGAATGGTGTCTGAGTCCAAAGATGGACAGGAATCCCCTGGACCTTGATCCAGATGGTTATTTGAGATGGGAAGTTTCTAGCCATAGTAGGCTCCCATCTTTGGATGATAACCATCCACTTAGCATAGTGGTAGGGTCGGTTATCAAGGACCCGCTGCAACTCTTCTTCTGATGCAAACTGGAACTGGAATCGTCCTTGGCCAAGGTCAGCTCCGATAGGTCTTGTGGAAGTCTTCCAAAGGTCAGTGAAAAAGGGGATAAGGGCCCAGACCCTTTGAATCTTCAGATTTGTTATTCTACCCACCAAGGTAAGAGCATGTCTTAAAATCAGAGCTGAGTTGTCTGAGTCTCGAACCCTAACACGGGTTATTCTTGGATCCTTGATGGAAGTGGCAATGGCCTTTCCTTTCTCTTGGTAGGAGAGTCTGTGCAATATTTTCTTCTCTTGTAACTAGCTTAGAGACTTTACGGTTACAGGGAGTTAACGCAAACTTCCCTTGAAGGAGGGAAAGAGTTCTTGGCTAGTAAGGTCTGGGGAAGTCAAAACTCTTTGGAATGAAATGGTTTTCAAGAACTTTGTGGTTTTCTCGGAAGAGTAACTGAAGAGATAGAGTCGGCAGCTTGGAGCTCGAAAAACAGAGGAAAACAGAGGCTTGGTGATATGCTCAAATTAATACCCTATAAGTACTAAAGCAGTCGTTGTAGTATATGTAGGGGTCGAACACAAGAACTCCAGATATCACGCAATAGATTATATAGATTCGAATTAAGCTAAACCAAAAGATGTAATTGAAAGCAAGTGCGTAAATTAAACAAGTTGTGAGTCAATTGGAAAGAAGATAGGCTCAGTGTATTTCTCAGGAATTCAATGAATGTAGATAAACTAACTATCAAGATTCAGATTTAGCGCGGTTCTTGAACTCAAATCACTAAAGTATAGCTAACCAACTCTCGTTGCGAAAACTATCTAAGTCTAAATCCTAGAATTCCAAATCTCTTTGCGAATCCTAAAGTCTATACCAGCTTTTATTTCAAGTTTGATTTGTTCACAAAACAACTAAACCAAATCTCTTTGCGAATAGTTATTTTGCTCACCCTAAGTTTTATCAGGTAATTAATCGCACTCTCGTGCCTAATCAATTATCCTAAGATCTAAGTTCCAGATTCGTCAACCTAGAATTAGCTATGAGAACAACCTATGGTGAAGAACTAATTCAGATGGTGAATCATAATTAACTAATTAACCTAACATTCGGAGAAAATCCTTATGAGAACCATGAACCTAACAAGGGATCTACTCAGACATGGAGATTGAAAACAACATGATTGAATAGATCATCAAAGAAATCAATAAGAATCAGGAGTTCAGAGTTGTCTCTCCAAAAACCAGAATAAAATAAAGCGTAATCAAGCGTTTCCAACAAAAGTGGCTGAAAAACCTAATTATAATCCTCAAACACGTTTTGGGCTAAATTGTAAATAATAAAGTCTTCTGGGCAATTTTGCAATTCTTCAACTCTTCATAAAAGTCGCGTTTCCTTCTCCATGGACGACGATATCGACCGATACCATGAGTGGTATCGATCGATACTCGGACAATGACGCGCTTCCTTCCTTCAAGGGCTTCAAATCGGGTACTCAGCTACACGAATTTCTATTTTGCTCCAAAATGCTCCAGGAAGCTCCAATATCTCCAATTACGCTCCAAACGTGCTAAAACCTGTAAAAGACTCTAAAACACTACAAAATAGTAGAAAGACTCTATAAAACAGACTTATATCATGGCTTAAAAGGGGTAAAAACCATGATATATCACTTGGAGATTGAGGTTAGTCTTTTGGGGAGGCAGAGAGTGGAGTGACTAACTTTGGTACGTTGAGGGGGAAGCAGGGAGGAGGGTAGGGACTCTTACCGGCGAGGAAAGGACCCTCCGACATGATGTCGGGGGTGGAACCCGGCGGAGTACGGAGAGAGGCGGTGGAGAATAGGAATTACTTACTATTTTGAGTAAACCAAAGTAGATATAAAACTAAAAAGTGGACCTCGGATAATTGAGGGAATTAAGCTTCGATTATCGTGCCTGAGAGAGACATTTGTTATCTCTGTTTTATTTTGAATTCTTTTGCTTTTCTTGTTTGTTAAGGTTTGATTTACCTGACATTTATTCTCTCTGTTTTATCAACTATCCATCGTTTGTGTTTTGCTTCATGTATCTTGTTTTGGGTTTGCTTTTCTATTCTCTCTGGCATTTCAAATTCAATGATTGAAAGAGAAAGGATCGACCGTTCCGAATAACTGATCGACCGGTCAATTTTGCTTATGCCAAAACGTCTTGACTGGATCGACCAATCGAATGATGGAACGATCGCTTGAACGATGGAACGATCGCTCGATTTTTCCTCTGCCAAACAACTTTTTTAAAAAGAAAATCTATTTAAATGGGTTAAATAATAGAGAGATTTACGGTTTGACACACTTTATGAGTTTGAGATTACAAAATAGACACTTTTGAGTTTAGATACAATTTTGTTACTTTTTNAATTTCTTTACTTTATGACATGTAAAATCCTGAAAATACTCTTCTATTATTATTTCGAAAACACAAAACAGTTTTTTATTATTATTTTTTTCAACACCCAAATTATTTTGTTTTGCTTATTTTTTCTCATAAAAAAACAATTTCACAATTATTTTTGCACTATAAACTATATTTCTTTTTTCTCTATAATTTGATACCCATTTCACAATATTTTACTTACATGTGGTTCGAACACATTGGTCGAACGCATGCGTATCCATATAGCAGCGTACACGTGTACACATTTAAATGGATAGACATATGCGTATCCATTTAAATGGATAGACATATGCGTATCCATGTGCGCAATTACATGAATGGGCATGGGTATCCACGCGCATATCGTCCACGTGTACGCAACTACATGGATATGCATGTGTATCCACTCGCATATCGTCCACGTGTACGGAACTATATGAATATGCATGTGTATCCACGCGAATATTGTATACGTGTACGCAACTAAACATTGGTCGCTGGAAAAACTAATACTAATACGAGGCATTCCAACTATAATTCGTCGGAAAATCATCGGAAATCCCTCCGACGGGGACTATTTGTCAGAAATCCGTCGGAAAATCCTCTTCGGTAGTCTATCGGAAAAGTTTCGACCATTTTTTGACGACCAGTGTTCGTCGGAACGTTCCGACGGAAATCCGACCAAAA
>PKMM01034372.1:84556-161965 GCA_002933915.1 Eutrema heterophyllum
AGTCTGAATTTTTTTAATTACGAATTAAAATTAATATATATATATATAATCGGATTAAGTAATTAAACTACTTTTTAATTGAACCAAATATAATTAATTTTTAAATTTAACCAAAAATATATATTTGGCAACAGGAATAAAATGAAGGGAATAGTAGTTATCCAGGCTATGAATAGATTTATATGCATTTTTTCCTGTTTGAACACAAAAAAAATCACTTTATTTTAATAGATTAGATAAGAAATTTGAGGCAGAAGTTTTATTGGTTCGATTGATTTTAGTGGATTTAAAAATCTTTGTAATATGTGGATTTTAATTAGTATTTGTAAATTTGTAGATTTTTCCTCGGATTTAAGTGTTTATATTTTTAATATAAAAATATTTTCAAATCTATTAAAATTCACTGTGAAATCAAATCTATAAGTAATTCACATGATTGAATAACACGTGATTTGAATTAGTATTTATAAATTATATAATCAATAACACAAGATTTGACCATGAATTTTAAAATCATATAAACAATAACACTGGATTTTGTTTGGAGATACAAATGCTTAGACATTTGGAGTGTGTTCACGATAAAAGGTCTAACTTGTTAGAGTTGCTAAATTGTTATACGAGCTGTGTAATTTCTTAAGAAGGTGCTTTATTCATGATCTTACACGTTATATACAAGATATTTATACACAAACTTATCACGGTTAAACATATGAAACCTTAGCGTAATCTATGTTGATCCAGAAGATCACTGAGGAGATTTAAGTATTATTATGTGAAAGGGGGTGAGATTTCCGTAATTAGAACGAGTTCAGCTAGGTTCAGAGCAGGTCGGGATCACAAAAGGCAGGTCGGGAGAAGGTAATGAACAGGTCGGGGACCGTATTCCTTGTATTCATGCCTGAAATGAGATGGATCTATTTAGGATTTCGAACTGGCTCTGAAGGCAATCCAGCTCGGCGTTCTAAATAGATCTATTCGAGATCTCGTAAAGAGAGTTACAAGTGATGAGAGAGAGCAATATACGTGGGAGAGAGTCCGGGATGCCCCCATAAATGCTCGCTAAGGGGTATTTATAGCAGGGGCTGTACAGTTGCTTCCCGTATTTCTGGGGCGACGTGGTGCTTCCAGCGCCTTTTACGGGTAAGGTACCTCGAGGAATGCGCCCCGGTTTTTGCGGCCGGTAGGTCATAATGGGCTCGATGTCGAACTGCTACGTAGATAGGGCACTATTCACGAGCTACCCTCCACGTGTCGTCCATCCCCTGCTCTCTGCACAGGATCGGCGGGCTGTCGGCGCGAGCTCGGTGGGCCCTCCCTGGTCAAATATGTTGACTTTTGGCTGGGCTTTGACCGAGTGGGCCTTCTTTGCTGAGATGGGCCTAGCTAAACTGGGGGTGCTAAGCCCACCTCCAACAATTCCCCCCCCCAGTTCGGTGTCAGGAGGCGTGGTGAGTGCATCGAAATTGATTTTTCGTCAGCTCGGCGCATCTCATATCGGTTTCCAAGATTCTAGGGTTGACTGTTGGGGTTCGTCTAGGCGGGAGTAACCGATTACACGTGTTGGGCTTTCTGCCAAGACCGGGGAATGTCCGCGCGTACTGGCCACGCGTGGGAGTGTGAGACGTTTCACGTTTTTCGAAGCGATTTCCCCTTTCTGCACGTGGATGTCGAAGCGACGCCATCGTTAGGGTTTTTTGGAAATCGTGCCCTTTTCCCACGTTTTGAGCCGTCGCTTCCCTTTCTCCCCCTTCTCCTATTTGAACCTTCTTCCTCCTTTCTTCCTTCCTTTACTCTTCTGCGCATAGATTCATCAAGGTAACCTCCTTCTTTCATGTGAAAAAATTTTGTTTGTGCAATCTCTTAAGGTTCTACGAGATTCCGGGTCGGGTTATCAGAAGCTTTTCTCTTGTTTTGCGTGATGGCGTCGATGTTTCGAAGGATTAGGGCCGAATCTAGTGGTGAATCGGCATCTCTTTCTAACCGTGGTGATTCGCCGATGGGAAGTTCTTCGCCGAACGACGGTTCGAAGCGTACCCCTTCTCCGTGTCGTGGTAATGAAGCTGAGGCGCAGTCTGTTCCGTCGACTTCGGGATCTGCTCCGTCGATTTCGGAGGCTCGCCAGGGGAGATCAATAGGTGGAGGATGTTCCTCCGGTGGCCGCGGCACCGATCAGGGCGGTCACGGCGCCGATCAGGGCGGCCGAGGAGGTGGACGAACTAGAAGGGTTCGGAAACCTAAGGTCCCGAAACCCCCTCTGGCTTCTTATGATCAGGGAGGCTCACCGACCTGGAGCACCCCGGAGACTCTTGCGAGTTTGGTGTCTAAGTGTGGCTTCCCTAGATCCACCGAGCTCCGCCTTCCCGGGCCGGATGAGCGTCAATGGAATCCTCCAGAAGGTTTCGTCTGCTTGTGTGAGAGCTTCTTCACAAAATGCGGGCTGCGTCTCCCCCTTCCCGACATGTTCGTTGTGTATTGCAAGAGGCGGGGGTTGGCCTTTTCCCAGATCTGTCCATCCACAATTCAAGGCATGGTTGTGATGCTGACTCTTGGGTGGGAATGCGATATGATGGTGACTCCTCGCATGTTTGAGGACCTCACCAACCAGAAGGGTAATCCTGCCTACCCGGGGACATACTACGCCTCCTTCAAGCCCAAGGCGAAGATAAGCTGAGTAAGGTCGTCCACTGGTCTCGCAGCTACTTCTTCGTCTGTGCTACTGAGGCAGTTGGTCTTGATCCAATGGCAGATACCCCCTTGATTGGAATTTTTCCCCGGGTATGAGCTATTAGGTCGCGTTACATGTCTTCGTTTTATTTTGACTGACGCCGAGCTGTTTTGTTTTTAGGTTCCCATACTGTCGGTGCCAAGTTGTCCGATAACGCCGGTGTTCTAGCTATGCTTAGGTCGCGGACTCCGAGAGATTGGAAAGTCTGTGGCGCCTCTTGCCCTTACCCTCACCCGTCCTACTCGGACTTCTTCATTGCGTATCCTTCTCCGGCTGTGGAGGAGACGGACCGGCAAGAGGCGCCACGGGCTGGGGCGTCCACGGCCGTTCCTGGGAAGAGGACGAGTGAGGGTAAGGGCAAGAAAGTGTCCAAGAAGAGAAGGACTGATGAGGTGGGGTCCTCTTTTTTAGGTCGGGAGGATATGAGGAAGGGTCGTGGGATCGAGCTGTCAAAAGACCCTGTTGGTGAGGTGTCCGTTGGGCATGGGACCGACGTGGCCGGGACCCGGGAGGCCGAGGTGTCTATTGGTTGGGGGGATGAAGCGGTCGAGGACCAGGTGCCCGACATGGTCGTGGAGGACGGTCAGGCCCACGTGCCTGAAGCTGTTGATGTCAGCGGCGAGCCCCAGAAGTCTGAAGCTAAGGATGAGCCCGAGGTTCCTGGTGATGGGGGTGGTGGTGATGAGGAGCATGTGGATCATAGCTTCGACTTCAGCTATGAGTGTGGTGACGTGCCCTTCGTACAGGACAAGGCATCATGTGCCGATATGGTCTATGCGGCCGCGCTTGGGAGGAGGCCCCTTCTTTTCCCTGTCTCGGAGATGGCGGAGTCTGAGGCCTTTCAGAGTACATCCCGCTCCATAGTTCGGGTGAGAAGATTTTTTGTCTGAAAATATATATATATATATATATATTTTTTTTCTTTATATATATATATATATATTTTTTTTTAAAATTTGTTCGTTCCTGCAGACGATGGTCAACCTGGCCACCCTAGGTGAGCGGTATGAAAGGCAGGTCGTCGAGCAGGAGCGGGCGAATGAGCGTCTGAAGCTGCGTATCGAAGCGGGCGAGAGGGAGTTGACGGCCGCTCTCCGCAAGGCCAAGAAAGCCTTGAAGGATGAGAAGTCCCGGTCTGCTGCTCTGGAATCGTCTATAGAGCAGGTACGGGCACGGGCGATGGAGGCGGATCAGGTGCTCACCGAGCTGGAGTTGGAGAGGGCGCGATCAGCCGCTCTAGAGGAGGAGCTTGCCGTCACGAAAGGGGAGGTCGTGAAGGTTTGCGGGGAGCGGGAAGCGTTCCGATCGAAGGTCCCATGGCTGGAGGGTGCCATTGAGCGGGCAAAGGTGGCCGTTGCCAGGGAGAATGATCGGGTCAAAAGGAAGTGGGCGGCTCGGAATCAGAAGTTGGCTGCTAAGATGGAGAAGGTCCGTGCCCATTTGGCTGGTCGGGACCTGGCCTTGCCCACGCACTTGTTGCTTAGCCAGGTGGTCGATACGCGGGAATGCCTTGAGAAGATGGAATGCGAGGACGACTTGTTGGTGCCGTCGTATCGGTACGCGAAGCTGAAGGTGGACGAGGCGAAATTTGAGGCCGAGCTGGATCAGATCATCTACCCGGATTTGACCCCGGAAGATTTGAAGGTTCCTTCCGATCGCACCCCTGATGTCCAGCCTCAGCAGGTTCTGCCCGTCCGGCCCCTGCCGGCCTCGACTTCCTCCCTAGGAGCTTCGACTTCAACTGCTTCGGATTCAGCCCCGGCCACTGCGCGGCTTGCTCAGGCTGAGAATGTTGCGTTGCCCGTTCAGATCGGGATCTCGGAAGATCCACTGGACTCGAACCAGCCGCTCCGGGGTGAGCACGGCACAAATGTGAGGATGGTGAGCCCATATGATATAGTTAGCACCCGTGTTGATGGGGTTTAGGTTTTTATGCTGTGGGCCGAAGGGCCGATGTACATCTTTTCTTCCCTCCTTTTTTTTTGTAGGCCGTAGTGCCGTTATGTATTCTGGCGTAGTGCCATTTTTTTTTATGAAATTGTTTTTTCGAAATGTTTGCTCAGTTTATCCCGCAAGGGTTTGGTACGAGCGGAGCTCGGTTTGAAACACTTAAAGCTTGTGTGTTTTTCTTTTGGTGCGAGGGTCGAGCTCGGCTTAAGACACTTAGAGCTTGTGTCTTTCTTTTGATGCAAGGGGCGAGCTCGGCTTAAGACACTTAGAGCTTGTGTGTCTTTCTTTTGATGCGAGGGGCGAGCTCGGCTTAAGACACTTAGAGCTTGTGTGTTGTAGGAGTGCGAGCTTTGAGCTCCGCTTTAGCACTTATAGCTTGTGTGCCGTAGGAGTGCGAGCTTTGAGCTCGGCTTTAGCACTTATAGCTTGTGTGCCGTAGGAGTGCGAGCTTTGAGCTCGGCTTTAGCACTTATAGCTTTTTGCTGAGCCCGGGGGCTTTGTTCTCTTTTTTTTTTCTTTGCGCAATGACAAGATTTTATTATATTTATAGCTGCACTCTGGTCAGGGGTTGCCTACGTACCCTTTAGTAGAAGGGATCAAGCCAATTGTAGTTCGGTTGATTACAATGATAAAGAAGAGAGGAGTCTGGGGGCCTAGTAGTAGTATCGTTTTAGGTTCATTGAGTTCCATGAGCGCGGGATTGCGTCGCCATTCATTGTGGCTAGTTCGTATACCCCGGGTTTGACGATCTTGGAGATGAGGTAGGGGCCTTCCCAATTAGCGTCGAGCTTGTCTGCGTTTAGTTTGGCCATATTTTCGAAGACCTTTCGTAGAACCAGGTCGCCTTCGGTGAAAAATCGGCCCTTGACCTTTTTGTTGTAGTACTTGGAGGCTAGCTGCTGGTAGTTCTGGATGCGGAGTAGGGATTGGTCGCGTTGCTCTTCGAGGAAGTCGAGCTCTCCTAAGAGTATGGCGTCGTTCAGGTCGGCATGCTGTGCGAGCATAGCGCGCCGGAGGGTGGGAATTCCGACCTCGGAGGGAGCCATTGCTTCCATGCCGTGGGATAGGCTAAAAGGTGTGCGATTTGTCGCCGTCCTGGGTGTTGTGCGGTGGGACCAGAGGACTCCGTCTAGCTCGTCGGCCCAAAGGCCTTTCTTATCGTCCATGCGTTTTTTGAGGCCATCGAGGAGGGTTTTGTTTGTTACCTCTGCTTGCCCATTGCCTTGTGGGTACCTCGGAGTGGACTTGTTTAACATGATCTTCCATTTCGCGCAGAAGTCTTCGAATATGACCGATGTGAACTGGGCGAAATTGTCCGTTACGATCTCGTATGGCAGGCCGTGGCGACAGATGATGAATTTCCAAACGAATTTGCGGACGTCCTCCGTCGTGATCTTTGCGTAGGCCTCGGCCTCGACCCACTTTGTGAAGTAATCAGTCATTACCAGGAGGAAGCGCTTTTGACGAGATCGGGGTAGAGGGCCTACTATGTTCATGGCCCACCTCATGAATGGGTAGGGTGCCGACGATGTGGTGAGGAGTTCGGTGGGAGAGTGGATAACCGGGCCGTGACGCTGACACTTCTCGCACCGGGCTGCAAACTTGTCACAGTCCTGAAGCATTGTTGGCCAGTAGTGGCCTTGGTTCCAGATTCGCAGGGCAAGAGCGCGGCCGCTAGAATGGTTTCCGCCTGCTCCTTCGTGCATCTCCTTCATCACGTCGATGGTTTCCTGGCCGTGGAGACAGCTGAGTAGGGTTCCAGTTGCGCTCCAACGGAACAGTTTGCCGACGTGGGTGTGGTATTTCACGCATTTCTTCTTCAGTCGACGGGCTGCCCAGCGGTCTGTCGGGATGGTGCCATCCGTAATGTAGAACAGGATCTCGTCGTGCCAATCCGGTAGTTCGGGCTCATGGGGAGGAGGTGGTAGGTGATGGGGATGAGGCAGCTGGTCGTCGCCGAGGTCTTCGTTGGGGATGTTGATCAAGGAGACCCCCTTGGGTAGCTCGATACTGAGGAAGTTGATGCTTTCGACGGGGATCACGCGCCTTTGGGTTGGATCGGACGTGGAGGCTAACGCGGCGAAGGCGTCTACCGAAGTGTTTTCACCTCGGGGAATTTTGGTGAGGGTGAATTCCGAGAACTCGGCTGCTAGGCCTTGGACTATCCTGAGGTACGAGTCCATGCGGTCGTTCTTGGCTTCATATTCCCCGCTGAATTGGTTGGAGACGAGCTGGGAGTCGCAATAAGCCTGGATCTTCCTTACCCCGATTGCTTTTGCTAGGCGTAACCCGGCGATCAGAGCTTCATACTCCGCTTCATTGTTCGATGCTGAGAAGGCCAGGCGGAAGGACTGTTCCAGAACTTCATTGGTCGGTGATTCCAAGCGTATGCCGATGCCGGAACCATGCTTTGAGGCTGAGCCGTCGACATGCAAACTCCATTTTTTGGGGGCTTCTTTGCCTGCCAGATCGGGCGTGAGTTTGACTAGAAAGTCGGCCAAGACTTTAGATTTTGCCGCGGTGCGTCCTCGGTATTTGATCTCGTACTCACTGAGCTCGACTGCCCATTTCATCATTCTCCCGGACCGATTCGGGCTATGGAGGATGCTTCGGAGGGGGTAGGTGCTTAACACGGCGACCGTATGCAATTGAAAGTATGGTCGGAGTTTCCGGGCTGCAACGACTACTGCGAGGGCGAGCTTCTCCAGCGCCGGATACCTGCTTTCTGCGCCGTCCAAGGATTTGCTGACGTAGAAGATATGCTTTTGGATGTCCCGATCTTCCCGTACTAGAACTCCGCTGATAGCCGATATGGATACGGCGATGTAGAGATACAGGGTTTCCCCTTCTTCGGGCTTAGCCATGACGGGAGGAGTAGATATGTACGTTTTTAGCTGCTGGAGGGCCTCCTCGCATTTGTCGTCCCACTCGAACCGCTTGTTGGCGCGGAGCAATTGGTAGAACGGTAGACATTTATCGGTTGAGCGGGAGATGAACCGGCTGAGTGCGGCGATCCTTCCAGTGAGCCGTTGGACTTGGCGCGTGTTCTCTGGGGATTTGAGGTTGATGATGGCCTGGATCTGCTTGGGGTTAGCCTCGATCCCGCGCTGTATGACGATATATCCGAGGAATTCGCCCGACATGATGCCGAAGGAGCATTTTGCGGGATTCAGCTTCGAGCCGTACTCGTTTAGGGTCTCGAAGCAGGATTTGAGATGACCGACGTGGTCGTCTGCTACCAAGGATTTCACCAGCATGTCGTCGATCTATACTTCCATGGTGCGGCCGATCTGGTCGGCGAACATTTTGTTTACGAGCCGTTGGTAGGTCGCACCGGCATTCTTCAGCCCGAATGGCATGACCTTATAACAATAGGTCCCGCGGTCCGTGATGAAAGCCGTTTTCTCCTGGTCCTCCGGATGCATGGGGATCTGATTGTACCCCGAGAAGGCGTCCATGAAGGAAAGCAGCTTGTTTCCCGTCGTGGCCTCTACGACCTGATCGATTCTGGGGAGTGGGAAGCAGTCCTAGGGGCAGGCTTTGTTGATGTCTGTGAAATCTACGCAGACCCTCCACTTCCCGTTTTTCTTTTTGACGACTACCGGGTTGGCTAGCCATTCGGGGTATCTGACCTCGGTGATTGAACCAGCCGCAGTCAGTTTCTCAATTTCGTCATTGACGGCCTGCGCGCGTTCGGGTCCGAGCTTTCTCCGCTTTTGCTTTATTGGTCTGAAGGTCGGGTCAATGTTGAGCTCATGGCTGCATACTGCTGGGTTGATGTCGGGCATGTCGCTCCAAGAATTTGACCAGCTCTTCTTTGATGCTACCCTTGAGGTCTGCACCAATCCCAACGCAGCGAGTATGGTCGCGCGGATCGATGTTGACTTGTGTGACCAGGTCTCGGCCCGGGACGTCCTAGTGGTTCGGTTTGCCCGGAAGCTGCGCTTCGACGAAGAGGCAGGTTGGTGTGGTGTTGCGTAGCTTGTGCTCGATGGCGAAGCAAGCGCGCAAAACCTTTTGGTTGCTCCGGAGAGTATATGTCCCGGCCTGGTTGGGGAATTTGAGACATTGGTGGTACGTCGACGTGACTGCTTTCATTGAATGCAGCCAGGGGGTCCCGAGAATAATGTTGTAGATCGGGACGGTATCGATGATTACGAACTTGACAATTTTAGTGACCCGACCTACATAGACCGGTAGATCGATGGTGCCGATTCCCATGGTGGTCTCCCCGGCGAAACCGGTCAGCGGGGTGACAACTGGTTTGATTTCGGCCCCTTGCAGGTTCAGTCTGGCCAGGGTATCCTTGAAGATGAGGTCGACCAAGCTGCATGTGTCGACGAGGACCCGGTTGACATCGCAGTCGGCTACGCGGATCTGTATGACAAGGGGGTCGTTGTGAGGTTGATGGACCCTGGCAGCATCGGCTTCGGTGAAGATGACCCCTTTTCTGCTTATGTCTTGTGCGCTTTTGTCAGAACCGGAGTTCCACTTTAGGGAGGCGTCGGTCCTTCTCTCATGTAGTTTGATAGACCGCACCGAGTCGTTGCACGATAGGAGTCCTCCCATGATCATTCCGACCATCATTCGCGGTGGGGGAAAGGACCTTGCTTCTTCCCGGTTTCGAGAGAGAGATCGGTGACGACGGATATCGTTCGGCCGCGGTTGTCGGTCCTGGCTCGGTTGTCCTCACGACCTCGTCTGTCTGGCTGCTGTTGTCGATTGCCATCCCGTGCTCGCGGGAGCAACTGCTCGGGCACACGGATCTTTCCTTTCTGATATTGGTCTAGGAGGGCTTCTTGGAGTTTGCGGCAATGCAAGGTGGGTGCCCTTTTCTCTGGTGGAATTCGCAGAAGGTTGTCTTGTCTTGTTGCTCTTCTGCTCGTGGCTCTTTGGCTTTTGATTAGTCGGACTGCTGGCCCTTTTGATTGAGTTCGCGCGTCCATTTATTCCATGGCATTTTTGGCTCAGGATCGGAGAATCTAGCGGGGTCGTGCATGTGGAATACGGCCGGTGGTTCGTTGACGAGGAACGTGGCAGTTCGCTTGTCTTTATTGCCTTTATACTCGTCGTCGTAACGCTGTCGAGGCTCCTGATATCCGTCCTGGGATTTGTCCTTCTGGGCCAGAGCCTTGTGCACGGTATGTCTTTTCGAGAACGCTGCTTTTTCCTCTTCGAGCTCGATATAGAGCCCGGCGCGGTGCAAGGCGTCCTCTAGTGAGCGCGGCCTATTGAGCGTTATCTCGTTCTTGAATACCGATTCAATCCAGAGGCCGTTCCTTAGGGCGGGGAGTGCGGATTCGTCTGTCACATTGCTTTGCGAGGCCGTCGCCTTGAAGCGCTTGATGAAAGATTTGAGCAACTCCTTTGCTCCTTGGTGGAGGGCCTAGAGGTCGGCGCTGGAGTAATGTTTGAGTAAGGCGGTAGAGAGATCCCCGAAGTTATCGATGGAATGCGTATCCAGCCTGGAAAACCATGTCAGGGCGGGGCCGGTAAGATTTTCCACGAAAAGTTGGCAGTAGCCGGCTTCACGTTCTCCTTGGGTGAAATGGGCGCGCCCCATGGCGATGGTGAAAGCCGTTAGATGCTGGGTTGGATCCGTGCTGCCCGCGTATGGTGGGAGCTTGAGTTTGCCGAAATGTTTGAACGGGATGGATGCGATTCGACGAGTGAACGGCGTATTCTGTGTTTCTCTTAAGACGCGGTCTATTTCTGGGGCCGAGCTGGTGGCCTGATGGACGTTGGAGGTCATCGCGCGAATCATTTCTTTCATGGTCTCGAGTTCGGCATCTCTGTCGCCCGGGGAGCCGTCTACCGTGGGGCCGAATTGTCGGGTTACTCCTGACTCTAATGGCGACTCTCCAAATAGGTTCCTTTGGAGGTGCAACATTCCCGCTCGAGAAGTCGGTTCTCGGATTTGAGCAGCGGGGGATCCGAGATTGTCTGGTCGGTCGCTACGGGCTGCGAGCTCGGCGAATTGATGGTTGGTAGCGCGTGTTAACTCGTCCATTCTGGCAAGCAAGGTGTGTATTATGGCGGACAGAGCGAGCTGGTCTCCCGGTAACTAGGGCACGTTTTGGGTGACGGAGCTGCTGACCGGGGTGGATTCTGGTGCTGCAGGCGGAGTTGGCTGTTGGCGGGGAGCAACGAGGGGCTGACTTTGAGGAGTTTTTCCGTGAATCGAGGCTTGAGCCGGGGTAGCTTGTCCCGATGGCGGTTGATCGACCGTCGGAGGTGGCGGTAGCGCTTTCGAAGTTGGTGGGCCTGTCATTGAATTTGTTGTTGAGTCCGTTCTTTGCGTATAGAAAATCTCTTAAGAGCCCCTCCCTGGAGCGCCAATTGTTGATCCAGAAGATCACTGAGGAGATTTAAGTATTATTATGTGAAAGGGGGTGAGATTTCCGTAATTAGAACGAGTTCAGCTAGGTTCAGAGCAGGTCGGGATCACAAAAGGTAGGTCGGGAGAAGGTGATGAATAGGTCAGGGACCGTATTCCTTGTATTCATGACTGAAATGAGATGGATCTATTTAGGATTTTGAACTGGCTCTGAAGGGAATCCAGCTCGGCGTTCTAAATAGATCTATTCGAGATCTCGTAAAGTGAGTTACAAGTGATAAGAGAGAGCAATATACGTGGGAGAGAGTCCGGGATGCCCCCATAAATGCTCGCTAAGGGGTATTTATAGCAGGGGCTGTACAGTTGCTTCCCATATTTCTGGGGCGACGTGGTGCTTCCAGCGCCTTTTACGTGTAAGGTACCTCGAGGAATGCGCCCCGGTTTCTGCGGCGGGTAGGTCATAATGGGCTCGATGTCGAACTGCTACGTAGGTAGGGCACTATTCACGAGCTACCCTCCACGTGTCGTCCATCCCCTGCTCTCTGCGCAGGATCGGCGGGCTGTCGGCGCGAGCTCGGTGGTCCCTCCCTGGTCAAATATGTTGACTTTTGGCTGGGCTTTGACCGAGTGGGCCTTATTTGCTGAGATAGGCCTAGCTAAACTGGGGGTGTTAAGCCCACCTCCAACAATCTATACAAATCCAATAGGCTAAAATATGGCCAATATTCCCCATTATGTTGGAGCATGGAGATTGATAATGCTCAACTTGGATACTAAACGTTTAAAATGTTGACGAATCTTCAAGTTGATATTCCGTCCGAACATGTATCGTAGAAATTCATCCATTTTAAACAGCATCGCGTACCGCATAACAATCAGCCTCAATATGTTTAGTCCGTTCATGAAAGACATGATTTTATGATGTGTGAATTGCTACTTAACTATCACAAAATACACGGACCGATAGGGTTATGGAAAACCTAGATCAGACAAAAAGTTGGCGCAACCACATAATTTTGGAAATAGGATTATTGTAACACCCGTGTTCTGTAAACCTTGCCAAAACAAAGGAACTGGTTAAGGCATGAATGAATCTTGCCAAGAAGTAAGGGCAAAAATCAAAGGGGTTTCTGAGGGAAAGAGGGAAATCGGCTAGGGGGAATCCGAATGTTCGAGGGAACTAAGTTTAGGCAAAGAAAGTAGTAAGCTTGGGTGATTACGGGGCTAAAACTGACCTTCGGCGGGATGGTCAAGTTTTTAGTCGAGTGATCGAAGGAGTGGTCGACTGGGTCGATGGAGCGAACGACCGGTCGAAGGAGTGATCGATTGGTCGAGCGGTCGAAGGGATCTATCGATCGAAGTATGTCGGTAGGTGCACTATTCATGGCGTGCACTGGCATGCATGAGTCACAGCATGTGCTGGCGTTTGTGAGTCATCGCGTGCGCTGGCTAGGTGAGTCATAGCATGCGCTGGCAGACGTCATGGATGACGTCATGACACGCATTCGTTGTCTATTTAAGCACGGCCTTAGAATCATTATTTGGTCGCGCGGTTCGAAAGGAAATCAAGAGAAAAGTCGGTTTGATCAAGTGGAACCTTGTTTTAGCCGAGAGAAACCCGATTCAAGGCGTGAGAATCCGTTTCTAGCCGATAGAAGAGGATCGACCGGTCCGATCGTGGGATTATCAATCCAAAGCGCAAGAGGTGTCAGAACATGTCCGAACCGAATCGTGAAAGTCCTAAGGTGAGTGCGTGACCGTAGCTATTTGTCTAGGGTCGTTTCATGCTTAGATTACGTAGTCGATCTGCTTGTTGGTTGCGATTGCTTGTCATATTCATTGTCTGCTGGCTAACCGTGTTAATTGATTCACCTTACCGGCAATCCGTGTCTGGGATTTGTTGGCACGCGTGGGTAATTAGACTCGGCTAGTCTGTTTGATAAGCATGTCTAACTATGTAATTGAAGTCTGATGCGTTTTCTGGACTGTAGCCTGGTGAGACGGAATGATTGTTCTCACTAAGCATTTATGTTGCTTATGCCTCAATTTTGGATGCAGGTTCGGATTTTAGCCGTGATAATAGTCGTGATGCCTGATCAGATCGCGGGACGAAGGATGGAAGCGGATGGATGGTCTCGTTGGGTAGTTGGTCTAGTTACAAGATGTAATAGCTTATAGCGAACTTATCATTTGTACTAGAACCTCGTTGAATAAATCCAAGTTGCGGTTTAACTCTATTTATGCTCGATAAATGGCTTATCTGATCGAACTAAAACGCGCGTCCGTTAAATTAAATGCGCAAAATAATCTGACTAATTATTAAAAACCGGGTTAAAGTGCTACAATTATGCAGAGACATGTATTCAGTTTCAGCGGAAGAAGTTCAAACCTACCATCCAATAACAATGTCGAGTCGGTGTCCAGTATAATTTTCGAAATATTGCCAAAAAAAAAATATTCGAAATAAGACAAAGAATTAGCTGAAACAAAAAAAAACGCTAGTCTATAGACTATAGTCTATCAAAAGGCAAACCATACTAATTAACGAATGCATGTCTAACTACCCCAACCAAAATTTCGAGACAAGTGGCATAAATCATTGATGAATAGAGAGAGCCGAAGACTTGGCAGAATCAATGAGTTGGCTTGATAAGTCAAAGCCCCATTAAAGAGTTTTCTTCTTCTTAAAGAGAGCCAATGAACCACACATAACACAAACTCAAAAAACAGATATAATGACCCAAAGCCATTGTTATTGCTTTTCTGGTATTATTACCATCTATTTCTCCTTCCTATTCCACACTCTTTCTTATCCTACGCTCCACAATTGCCGCCACGACCAGAGAGAAGCTCTTTTGGGATTTAGAGACGAGTTTCCCATCGACGAATCTAACCCAATTATGTGGAATAAGAGCAGTGATTGTGATGCGGTCCCTCTTCAAAGCTTAAGAGATTATGTAAACAAGAACAAGAGAACACTTTTGTTGGCAAATTCAATCTGCCTTTATTTGTTTTTGGCTTTTCTATTTATAGATGCATTGGAACTTATCAAGTTCCTACAAAACAGGAAGCAACTCAAACATGAAACAAACGTGAAATGCAAAGTGGTTTACTCTGATCCTACAATCCAGGAAACAGAGATGACCAAGTTATTATGCAACAATTAAAATTAAGAAAGGGAAATTAGAGAGATGACTCAGTCTTTGTATTGTGGATTGGGTCTTCTCTCTCTTATTGATCTTCTCCCGCCAACAGTTTCCTCATGTGACTTCGATAACTCATCAATACTCCCCACCTCAAGTTGAACCTTGTCCTCAAGGTTCATGTTGAACTCGGGAAAACTTACTTCGATCTGAGCCAAAGGTTCCCACGTAGCGTCGTCCTCATGTAAACCTTTCCACTTAACCAAAATGTCTGCGATTTTCGTTTCCCCTTGCATACTCCAACGAACTTGCAAGACTGCCTCCGGGATCAACTTTAGAGCTCCATTGTCGTGCAATGGTGGAAGTGTGCCCACCTCTGGAGTACCGTCTCCAATCTATGGTTTTAGTAAGGAGACATGAAAAACGGGATGAATTTTTGTACCTTCGGGCAACGCTAGTCGATACGCGACCTCACCAACACACGCCTCGATATGAAACGGACCATGGAAGCGGTGCGAGAACTTCTGTGAACTTCGACGAAACAGAGTCTTCTGTCTATACGGCTGAATTCGTAGCAGCACCCAATCCCCAACCTGGAAATGAACATCGCGTCGTTTGGAATCGGCCAGCTGTTTCATTCGATTATTTGCTGCAACTAGGTGCTGTTTCAACTCGGCCAGTAACTCATCTCTGGATGCTAACTGCTCATCCGATTCCCCAATCAATGTCGACCCAATTTCATACGCAGAGTGCACGTCCATAAAGAGCTTGAAAGGGTGTCATGCCGGTAGAGGAATGGAACGTCGTATTGTACCAAAATTCTGTCGGGATAAACGAGCTCCACTTCGTCGGATGGTGATGCACAAAACAACGCAATAATTGCTCAATACAGCGATTAACAACCTCTGTCTGGCCATCGGACTGCGGATGATATGCCGTAGACATACGCAGCTGAGTTCCTGCAAGCTTCCAAAACTCCTTCCAAAAGGAACTCACAAAAATTGGATCACGGTCACTTACAATGGATCTCGGGATGCCATGAAGCTTCAGTATGTTGGACACGAACTTTGTGGCCACTGTTCGCGCATTGTACGTGTGAGATAGCGGAATTAAGTGAGCAAATTTGGTGAGGCGATCGACGACAACCATCAGTGAAGTATGACCGTCAGATCGTGGTAATCCATCAATAAAATCCATGGAGATGTCCTCCCAAACCTGTGATGGAACCGGTAAAGGCTGCAAACCTGCCGGTGAAAGAGAAGAATATTTGGCCTTTTGACATACCTCACTCGCAGCTACATACTCCCTGACAAATCGATGCATAACTGGCCAATAGTACTGCTGCGCCAATCGTCGATAAGTGCGTAAGACCCCAGAATGACCACCAAGAGGTGTATCGTGATCTTCGTGCAGGAGCTTGCGGATAATTGGTGAAGACGGTGGGATAACGACCCTATTGTGGTAACAAATCGACCATTCTTCAACTCGTACGGACATCATGGTTTTGATGCAGCAAGTTGTCCAATTCTTTGCAAATAAGGATATGAACCGTTGAGTGACCGAATCTCATCCCAAAGTGAAGACTGTTGTATGAAAATGGCGTTCAAAGTGGGAATACCGTGAACTCTCGACAAAGCATCAGCGGCTGAGTTTGCTTTGCCCGGCTTGTATGTAATCTCGTAGTCGTATCCCACAAGTTTCCCTATCCACTTCTACTGCTCGGGAGTTAGAATGCGTTGCTCCAAGAGGTAACACAAGCTTCTTTGATCTGTTTGAATCACAAATCGACGCCCAAGGATGTAAGGTCTCCAAATGCGTATCGCAATGACAATTGCCAGCATCTCTCTTGCATATGTGGACCAAGATTTCTTCGAAATACCCAATGTACGACTCATGAAAGCGATGGGTCGATCGTTCTGTGACAGTACCGCGCCAATGCCGTCTCCCGAAGCATCTGTCTGGATCACGAAGGGCAGTGAAAAATCTGGTAGCGCTAGTGTTGGAGTGGTCGTTAGTGCCTGCTTCAGATTAGTGAATGCTTTCTCTGCCTCGTCAGTCCAAGCAAACTGTCCCTTCCTCAATAAATTTGTCAAAGGTCTCGCTATCAACCCGTAATCACGCACAAACTTACGATAATAGCCGTGAGTCCCAAAAATCCCCGTAGTGCAGTCACGGTGGTTGGAGTCGGCCAATCGAGCATCGCTGCAATCTTTGTTCTATCGACTTTGACCCCGTCACGCGAGATAATATGGCCCATATATTCTAGCTCATGCTGTCCAAACTCGCACTTCTTCAACTTAACCGCGAGCTGGTGTTGCCTGAGAATAGAAAAAACTTCCCGAACATGCTGGAGATGTTCCTGCCAAGACGGACTGTATATGAGGATGTCGTCAAGAAAACCAGTACCGACTTCCGTAACAATGGCCGAAATACATCATTCATCAATGCTTGAAATGTCGAAGGAGCGTTGCAGAGACCAAAGGGCATCACCCGGTATTCGTAGTGCCCATTGTGTGTGCGAAACGCTGTCTTCGGGATGTCGTCTGGGTGCATTTTCACCTGATGGTAACCGGCGGTGAGATCCAATTTCGTGAAAACATGGCGCCGTGAAGCTCATCCAACATGTCCTCCACCGTTGGAATTGGATATATGTCCTTGATCGTAGCGGCGATCAGTGCTCTGTAGTCCGTACAGAACCTCCACGAGCCATCTTTCTTTTTCACCAACAACACCGGCGATGAGAAAGGGCTCTCGCTTGGTTGAACGATTCTTGTGCGCAACATCTCCATGACTTGGCGTTCAATTTCGTCCTTCTGGTAATGTGCGTAGCGATAAGGTCGGACATTGATCGGATCTGTCCCTTCTTTCAGCGTGATGTGATGCTCAATCGCTCTTTTAGGAGCCATCTGAGACGGTGTGTGGAACAGATCGTCGAACTCCTCCACCAAACTCTTTATCGCGACAAGGATGAGAGATGATTCTTTAGCGGGCTGATCCACTGAAATTGCAAAAACATGCTGGCCTTGTCGGGCCTTTTTGCAGTGGCCCATGTTCAATAGCTTGTAAATCCGTGGGCTGAATCCCTTACAATTGTATCTCCTTTTCGGCCCAAGTAAATTTCATTTTCTGGGCCTTCCAGTCGCAGAGAGTTGGGCCCAAAGTACTCAGCCATTGGACCCCCATCACCAAATCCAGCCCAACCAAGGGTAACGCGTACATCGTCATCGTGAAGCTCTCGTCACCCATCTTCACTGGAATCTCCTCGTATCTGCTGCGACAAGTTAATGGTGGTCTGTTCGCCACTCGAACCGTGAATGGTGCCGTAGGGGTGACAGTGAGATTCAGATCATGAGCTGCTCGATCACTGATGAAATTGTGAGTCGAGCCGCTGTCGATCAAAGCCACCAATTTTCGCTTGTTGATCGTTGCTCGGATCCTCAGAGTGTTTACCGTATCGACTCCAGCCAATGCATACATCGTGATTTCTGGTTTTGGTTCCGCTACCTCATCGTCATCCTCCAGATCCATATCATCATCATGTGCGCCCTCCATTATAAACAGTTGTGGCTGCTTACATAGATGCCCTGGAGTGTATCGTTCATCGCAGCTAAAACATAGACCGAGACTGCGCTTCCGTTTCAATTCTTCCCAACTCAGCTTTTTCGGTCCTTGTACCGGTGCCTGCGATTCACGAACTGGTGCCGGTCTTGATTAGCCGAAAGATTGGAACGTTGGTTTGGATGGAATCATCTTCTTCTAGCGTTGGAGCTGTCCCTCCATTAAGCGAGCGTAATTAATGATTTCTTTCAGCGTTTTTGGTCTGAACATTCGAATTCCATCTGCAATTGATGATTGAAGTACTCCCATAGTCCCAACCAGCGCTTGTTGTGACCAACCTCTGACTTTGTTCTGCAAACGCTCGAACTCCTGCTGATAATCATTCAGAGAACCAGTTTGGCGTAGCTTTGAAAGAGCTTTGTGAAAGTCTTCCCCATCCGTTGGCCCAAATCTCGCCCATAACTCATCTTCAAAAACGTCCCAAGTGATCACAACCTGATCATCCCTGAGAGCCTTTGAAATAGCATGCCACCACTCATTCGCGACGCCATCCAAATGAAAGGATGTGAAGCTGACTTGTTGTTCTGGTGGCATTTCTTGATAATCAAAAATTGCTTGACTTTGCTAACCCATTATGTTGGATCTCCTCCTGAGAATCGAGGAAAATCAAGTTTGACGTGTCTGGTGTTGATTACTGCTGGTGCTGCGAACGGATTGATATTGTCACCACGATGGCTTGAAGCGTATGGTGTATTTCCCTCGGGTCTGCGATTACCCCATGAAGTATTCGATCCGCCATTGTCACGATTGCTTGTCACAGCTTCCATTAAGCGAGTGAAATTGTCTTCCATCCTTCGAAATTTCTCATCGAGCTCCCCCTTCATGTTGACCATCGCACCAGTCATTTTCTGTATCTCATCTTGCATCAGTCCGTAACTTGTCTCCAACCCTCCAATCGATCTTTGGTGCTCGCCATTGGCTCGATAGGTATGTTTTGAGCCACGACTTGCTTGCCTTTGCGCTTGGATCTTCGTAAACTAATCGTGAATGTGTTTAAGAAAAGGAAAAAAAAATTGGATAGGTAGCTCTGATACCACGTTGATGCGGTCCCTCTTCAAAGCTTAAGAGATTATGTAAACAAGAACAAGAGAACACTTTTGTTGGAAAATTCAATCTGCCTTTATTTGTTTTTGGCTTTTCTATTTATAGAGATGCATTGGAACTTATCAAGTTCCTACAAAACAGGAAGCAACTCAAACATGAAACAAACGTGAAATGCAAAGTGGTTTACTCTGATCCTACAATCCAGGAAACAGAGATGACCAAGTTATTATGCAACAATTAAAATTAAGAAAGGGAAATTAGAGAGATGACTCAGTCTTTGTATTTTGGATTGGGTCTTCTCTCTCTTATTGATCTTCTCCCGCTAACAGTTTCCTCATGTGACTTCGATAACTCATCAGATTGCTGTTTTTGGAAAGGTGTCACGTGCGATGATAAATGTGGCCAGGTGATATCACTCGAACTTCATTACACCTTTCTCAACAGCTCTTTGAAAACAGATAGTAGCCTTTTTAGACTCCGATATCTTCGTCACCTAAATTTAAACGGTTGCAATCTCCAAGGAGAGATTCCTTCTTCACTAGGAAACCTTTCTCGTCTCACACTTGTTGACCTTTATTTTAATAGATAGATTGGTAGGTGAGATTCCGGCTTCGATCGGAAACCTAAACCACCTTAGATACCTTAGCCTTGGTGCTAATAATCTCACAGGAGAGATTCCTTCTTCACTAGGAAACCTTTCTAATGTCATAAATCTTGAACTTTCATATAATCATTTGGTAGGTGAAGTTCCACCTTCCATCGGAAACCTTAATGAACTAAGAGTTATGTCACTTGGTCAAAACAGCTTAAGTGGCAATATTCCTATTTCATTTGCCAATTTAACCAAGCTTTCACTTTTTAGTCTCAACTATAACAACTTCACATCCACGCTTCCATCTGACATGAGTGGATTCCACAAGTTGGAGTATTTTGATGTTAGTGCAAACTCATTTCTCGGATTTTTTCCTGAATCTTTGTTCACAATTCCTTCATTACAAGAAGTTTATTTGGAACGAAACCAATTCACGGGACCTATAGAGTTTGCGAATACATCTTCATCATTTAAGCTTCAAAATATATTCCTTGTAAGTCGTAACAAATTCTATGGCCCGATCCCGGAATCAATATCTAAATTAATCAGCCTGTTACAGTTACGTCTTAGCCACAACAATTTTACTGGACCAATCCCTAGATCTATATCAAAGTTAGTCAACCTCCGTTATCTTGATCTTTCCAATAACAAGTTGGAAGGTGAAATACCAAGTTTCTTATGGAGATTGACGACGGTGATGCTGTCTCACAATTCTTTCAGCAGTTTTGAAAATTCTCCTCAAGAAACACTGATCCAGGCATTGGATCTGAATTCCAATTCATTTCGAGGACCATTTCCCCATTGGATCTGCAAGCTTAAATGGTTAAACTTCTTAGATTTGTCCAACAATCACTTTATCGGCTCAATTCCTTTGTGCTTAAGGAATTCCATTGGTTCTTTTACAGACCTGATTCTGCGTAACAACATCTTCAGTGGAAATCTTCCGGATATATTTGTCAATGCTTCAATGTTACGATCATTCGACGTTAGTCGCAACCAGCTTGAGGGAAACCTTCCAAAGTCCTTGATCAACTGTAAAGCTCTACAACTTGTAAATGTGGAAAGAAACAAAATCAAGGACAAGTTTCCATCTTGGTTGGGATCTCTGCCATCATTATGTTCTCATTCTCAGATCAAACGAGTTCTACGGGCTGTTGTATGAGCTCGACGTGTCCATTGGGTTTCAGAGTTTAAGAGTCATTGATATTTCACACAATGACTTCACTGGAACTCTCCCACCTCACTTTTTCTCCAACTGGCGTGAAATGACCACATTGACCAAAGAAAACGACAGGTACATGCAAGATTTCATGAATTATTCCACTATTTATTATCACTCGATGGAAATGGTGAATAAAGGAGTAGAAATGAGGTTTGATCGGATCCAAAAAGACTTCAGAGCCATTGATTTTTCCGTAAACAAAATCTATGGCAAAATCCCTGAACCCATTGGCGCTTTGAAGGAACTGCTTCTACTCAACTTGTCTGGTAACACATTCACAAGCGATATCCCACGATTGTTGGCAAATTTGACAAATCTAGAGACACTAGACCTATCTTGTAATAAGTTTACAGGTCAAATCCCTCAAGATCTTCGTTAGGCATGGGCATTCGGGTACCCGTTTGGGTTTGGGTCGGTTCTTCGGGTTTCGGGTACCCAAAAATTAGAGGTCTAGGACCCATTCGGGTATTTCATTTTTCGGGTCGGGTTTGGTTCGGTTCCGCCCAGGTTCGGGTCGGTTTTGGGTACCCGAAATTTATCCCAAATTCTCGAAAAAACTAAAAAAATTGGTCAATTTAAATAAAATTTGATAAAATTTTTTAAAAATTTGACAAATATAACTAAAGATTTTTGAATATTTCAAACATTTTGGTTATTTCAGTCTAAACATAACTAACATATTTGGTTTATAATCGTAATTTTGAGTATTTTAGTTATTTCAAGTCTAAATATACATAATATTTTTGGATATAAAACTGTATTTCGTATATTTCGGGTACCCGAAATATTTTATAAGAGGAACCATTCGGGTATTTATGACTATTTAGTTTGGTTCGGTATTTTCTAATTCGGTTCGGTTCTAGTTCGGTTTTTCGGTTCCGGGTATTTTGCCCAGGCCTAAATTCTTGGTAAACTCTCCTTTCTTTTATACATGAACTTCTCCCATAACCTTCTCCAAGGTCTAGTGCCACGAGGCACACAGTTTTAAAGGCAAAGATGTTCTTCATTCTTGGACAACTCTAGACTCTACGGTCTCGAAGAAATCTGTGGAGAAACCCATGTGTTGAATCCTACATCACAGCAACCCGGGGATTGTCAGAGTCGGAGGAACAAATGTTCAACTGGGTAGCAGCTGCAATAGCTTATGGACCTGGTGTATTCTGCGGATTGGTGATCGGACATATCTTCATTTTGCACAATCATTAGTGGTTCAAAGAAAAGTTTGGTCGAAGAAAACTCAGAGTCACCACAAGTGCTCGTTAAGCTCATCTCATGCAGAGAAATAAGCATTTGTGAAGCATATGTTGTCCAACGTTTTGTTCGTGTTTGTACTTAATTTGCCAGGTGTGTTTTTCAAAAGACTCGTTCGTGTTTGTTTGTAACTTTCTAGTTATGGGTTTTGTAATAAACGCTTTGGTCGTATTTAATATATCTTGGCTTGAAAATGTATAAACGGGAACTTCCTCCTTGCTTAATTTTTTTTTTTTTTTGCCATCTACGCGAAGCTACAACGGTATAAAACTATTGCAATCTTATGTAGTATATATATACAAACAGATATCAATATTATATGTGACAGTCATGTTTCTGTAAAAATTTCAATTCCTGTAAGATCTTAACCTATAAAAGGCTATTGCGTTGGAATGTTCAGAGAAGCAAAGAGACTCTGTTTTGCACTCATCGAACAAGAATCTGAGTCTTGGCGGCGACTCGGGAGCATTTTTTGCGGCCAGTTTTGCTGAGACCACAGACGCAGATATCCAGAAGTTCGTAATCTTCTTCCCAGAATAACAGCGACGCCATCTCGGGGTTTGCCAGGAGGAGTTTAGAAGTCAAGAATCCGGCGACTGTCCATGTCTGGTAAAGCCGGGACTGCTTTCCAATGAATTTCCCAGATCGTGTGTCGTAATACTCCGGCCAGCGATCTGCCATAAGTCTCTTCTCAGCCAATGCAAGAGCTTTCTCAGCTAGCTCTGGTCTACCCATCTTCATACATGCTAATGTGAACTGTTGTGAAAATCAAACACATAAAAGCCAATTAGAAACCAGAAATCCTCATAGATTACCGATGAAAAATCTGAAACTGGAACCAGTTGATTTTTATGGCATTATCTGGCAAGTTTGAACCATTTAAGCATGTTTGAGGATTGTAAATACTTTTTATCTAACCTAAATTCCAAACAAGTATCTACGTACCTGCCAAAGAAGCGTTGGCCAGGATCCACCGTTGTGATACGACCAAGGCCTGCAAAGTTTATCAAAATGTTCTCAGGGTTGGTTCACTCAAAAAGTTAAATACATAATAATCCTTGAATAAAGGGAGTGCACGAAGGAGAGCATAAAGAGTAAGCAAAACTCACGTGTTCTTTGGGTCGCTTCCAGTGATTATACGCCAATCATCGTACTCTAATGCAGGGTAGCAAATCTTAAGAGGCATATTCCCAATAATGTCGTCCCATTTAGCTTCAATTAAGTTCAATATAGCTTCATTCTGCTTTGGTGTACTCAAGGAGGAAACAACAGACCAAAAGTTCCCGAGCGTGAAGAATCTGAAATCCATGTGCGCAGGTTGTAGGTTCCCAAGGAGATACCCACCTTGCTCAGGAATCCAGTCCATGAGCCATGGAGGAATTTGCTCAGGATAAATGTTAAACTTGTTAGTAGCATCCGTGGAATACTCTTCTGTCTTGTAACGGTATATCTCATTGATCTTTTTAATATCCACCCAGTAGTATTCTCTGATATGAAAAGACAAAGCACTTAATCTATTGTTAATGGCTCTTACAAGATTCTTGGAGCTGTCATTAACAGAAAGCATCTCTCGGGAGCATCTGAGTGCTGAGTAGAATAACGACTGCAATGCATCAGAGAGAAAATCATGGTTAGGTCTCACAAACATATATGAATCAAGCTGTAAAGAAACAATCAGACAAAGAATTGGTGTTGAACGTACTTGGATTTCGAGGGGATGGCCATGGATACCCATTCGACGATCAATCATACAAGATCCATCAGTGACCAGAAGTGTTGGAAACATATCAAATCCATCTGCTAAACACAAGTTCATGATAAGTTTTATGCCTGTCTGAACATCTATCCTCTCTTGTAATGAGAAATCCCCTGTCAACTTTCCATATGCCCTTAAGAGAATAATCCACCACAAACCTATAGAGGATGAAAGAAACAATCAGCAACAAACTCCCATGGAGAATACAATCCACATAGCTCTCCCAGCGAAACTCACAAAGAATAGTCAATCACATATATATTAACAATTTCTATCCAAAGATAATCTACTAACCAGAATCCACAGGAGCAACACGACCAATAGCTGATTCACCAAAATCTGGATCCAAAACCTCTTCCGTAGTGTTCTCATCAAGTGCCACGGTTCTGACTTTGAAACTTGCAGGCATCAAACCCTGTCCAGGACTGTAACAGTCTACGGTTTTCTCCCAGCTCTTATAAAAACCATACAGCATCGATAATCAACACATCACACCACTTGTAACAGATAAACTAATTAATTACAATCTACGAATAATTCCGCTTCTCATTTTCTTAGATATGGGATCAATATAAAACCATAATACAGATATAGCCAAAAACAAAAGAATCCTCCATACAAAAAAAGACTTTGAATCAGTTATTTTGTGAAATCAAAAAAATTAGTTGATTCGAAACATACAAACCATTATCACTAATACATTCTCAATGTTCATATTATGTTTCTTTTAGAACATCAATGAGACATTCAAAATGCATCAATAACTCATTACAATCTACCGAAATTCTGCTTTGCATTTTCCTACCCATGGGATCAGTAACAGACCATTATGCAGATCCAAACACAAAAGTACTTAGAATCAGTAATTTTGTTAAACCAGAAACTAGTTGATTCAAAGCATAGAAACCATAATCACTACACATTCTAAATGTTCAGATTCTAACATCAATGAGACATTCACATTCAAAATGATGACATTTATATACATACCTGCAACTGTAATGTATGAAGAAGAAAGTTCCTGACGATATCTCCTTCTCCTTTAAGCAAGAAAGCCAATGCAGAAGGCACAAAGTCTCTTATAAACACTTGATCATAATTCAAAGGCAACTTATCTCCGGGATCATTTGCCGCCACCGTCCCTACCGGCGAACCACAATACCTAACAACAGCGTCTTCCAAAATTCTCCACGCTTCCTTCTCAGCCTCACTCTCTTCTCTAACTTTCCCACTACGAATCTCTACCTTTTCACCTTGAGATTTCTCAATCTCGTTGACCTCTACTCTAGACACTGATTCGCCCACGGTTTCTTCGTCTTTGTGTATCCTTTCGATGACCAATGGATTCGAATTTAAACCACTCTGAACGTGAATTCTCTCGAAACTCTTGTCACCGGTACTGGTTTCCACCGATGTGGAGAATCCTCTAACTGAGACGCTAATACTTCTCGTTTTCTCCGAAAACCAATTTGGTAAAACCTTCGATTGGCGAGAAATTAACCTCTGGGTGTTGTTGAATGCGGTAGGATGGTTCGAGATAGAGCTTGAGTAGGGACGAATCAAGGAGTTTCGGGATAAATCGGGAGGTAGATGATCCATGGAGAAACTGGAAAACAAGAGATTCCTATGAAACCGAGAAGGAGGCTTCGTGGAAAACCTGCGGAGTAGATAGATTGCGCTCATGGTTAGAGCCGGAAAACTGGAATCCGAAGAATAGGCAGAGATGGAAGAATGAATCGAAAGAATCTGGGTCTGTGATTCGATCGATTAGCGTCGGAGAAGAAGCGATAGAGAGAAAAGATAATAGGGAAATGAGAATATTCAATTGGGAAAAGAAAAGAAAAACAAACCCTTCAACCTTGGGAAGGAGGGAAAGTCCCATTTGAGTTTACCATTATACCCTTATCATGAATTTATGGTCAAATGTAATCACGTTAAAACAAAGAGAAATGCACTTTTCAAACTCATATTACATTGATAGACACTTCCAAAAATAACTGAAAAATCTCTTAATCCTTCTAAACCAACTTTTTACTTTAGGTTTCGATGGATGCAAAAAAATAAAAAATCTGAGTAAAATAATTATTATCTTTGACATGTTTTGTTTTCTAATTTTCTATTCGTGAAAGACACAAAACATTTTTTTTTGTTAGAATGAATTATAATTATATTTGTCATATATTTTAAAGAGTGATTTACAATCTGGGGCACTTTTTCACTTTGCTCTTACATTAAAGACACTTGCTGAATTTAAGCACACTTTACCTATTTTTTGGGGTAAAAAGACCAAAAACACATTCTCTCATTATTCACAAAAATAAATAAATTTTTTATTATTATGTTTTTCCACACCCAAATGATTTTGTTTTGCTTATTTCTTCTCATAAAAAAACAATTTTGTATTTTTTTTGCACCATCAACTATATTTCTTTTTTCTCTACACTTTAATACCTATTTCACAATATTTTACTTACACGTGGTTCGAACACATTGGCCGAACGCATGCATATCCACATAGCTGCGTCCACGTGAACGCGTTTAAATGGATAGACATGTGGTATCTACGCGCATATTGTCCACGTGGACACGTTTTAATGGATAGATATGTGGTATCCACATGCATATCGTCCATGTGGACGCATCTACATGGATATATATGTGTATCCACTCGAATATCGTCCACGTGTACGCAACTACATGGATATGCATGCGTATCCACGTGAATATTGTACGCGGTTACGCAACTGTATGGATACGCATGTGTCCGATCCACACGGTTCCACTTCCGAGCCATGAATTTTCTTGTTCGGGTTATCGTTACCCTTCTTTGGAGTTCAAATCCGAGATCGAGAGGCTTAGCCAAAGGGATAAATATTCACAACGGGGCATAAACATGTGAATATTTATCCGAGCATGGCAAAACAATCCGAGCAGGGAAAAACTATCCGAGCAGGGCAAAACTATCCGATCAGGGCAAAACTAATCCGAGCAGGGCAAAACTAATCCGAGCAGGGCAAAACTAATCCGAGCAGGGCAAAACTAATCCGAGCAGGGCAAAACTAATCAGAGCAGGGCAAAACTAATCCGAGCAGGGCAAAACTAATCCGAGCAATTTTTTTTTTTTGTGAAATTGGTATCAAAATATAGAGAAAAAAATATATTGATTGTGAAAAAATGATTGTTAGATTGTTTTTTTATGAGAAGAATATAAAGAAAACAAAAATGTGGGTGTGTGAGATAAAAAATAAATAAAAAAGATCATGGGAAGGTAGTTTTCCATGCTGGAAAATAAATTACCATTAATTAGAAATAAAAAAATAGATTAAAAATAAAGAATCGTGACTCGAACATGAAACGATGGGGGCAAAAGCTTTATGTTAAGTGGGGCAATAACCAACATAACCACCATTTTCTTTCAAATATGGTTACACTTTTCAATATTTTTAAAAATTCACTGGGGAGCTGGCCTCTCATCCCATCACCTGCCTCCGCCCCTGCTACCATCAATCCAAACAACATTGATTTTGTTTCTACATGTTATTTATAACACCAATTATAATGGATATTTGTATAAAATATGTGTCCACGTCGATATGTTCTTAAAAAAACAGTCATACTAACATGTTCACGATACTATTGATTCATTATTTGTCCATAAAAAACTGTCTATTCTCGTTTGAGAGAATTTCGAGAACAATAACACAGATAATGGTGGACATGTTTATGCGTACCAATTTTAATTGACATTTGTGTAAAATGTTTATCTATATTGATATGTCAATGAAAAACTGTCCACGCGATCATATCTACGTCGTTCTGTCTACAGCTCATCATATAAATGGACTACTAACTAGATTTATGATTTTTTATATATATATTTTAAAACAAATTCTTGTTTGACACCTAAAATATAGTAAAATGGATCTTAAAATAATAAAAAAGAATTATTATTCATTCTAACAAAATTGTTTTATGTCTTTCACAATATAGAAAAATACATAACAAAACAGATGGAGGAAAATATTTACTTTTTCTCAGATCTTTAATCTCTCATCCATATACGACATTGCATCCACCATTATCATGTATACGTGGGGCAATTTCGGATTTAATGAAAATGAACAATATAAAAAATACCCCAATAGTTGAAAGTGCATATTTTATAAAGATAAGTAGTGAAAGTGCCTTCTACCATAAATCACTTTAAAACCAATTGATTCAAAGGGGAATGGGTAAAGAAACTCTTACATTTTCCAAAAAAAATATTTTAATAATCCTAATCTATTTTATGGTTAATTAAACCCTGAATTTTTAATAAAAGGTTAAACAACCCCTATGTTAACAAATCATAAAATAAAAAAAATTATTAAAATAAATAACAGTTAATCACCGAATATTTTTAAAATTTGTGTAAATCATCATTTTAACGATATCACAATCTCATCTACCTAAAATCATATTTTGAAGGAGACTATATAAGTATCATAGTTAGGGGATGTTATTTTGTGTATATGGGTGCCGCGTCTAGAAACTACATCTGGATGCAGTATCTGGACGCAACAACCATACGCAATTCGTTTATGTGTTTAGTTTTTGCATCTAAAAATTGCATCTGGACGCAGTTATATTTGTTTGTGTGTTTGTATATTTTATATTGATGTATTTTAAAACCAAATGACTAAAAATGACATGTTTTATGTTAATGACAATTTTTATATTCTAAAGTATAGTTACAACTAAATAATTATCAAATAAATAACTAATAAAATTCAATTTTAATGAAATCATTATATTCAAGAATTTTTTATTATAAAACTTAAAAGAAAAATAAATAAAAAACGTTTCAATGATTAAAAACAAGATAAATCTAAAAATATTGTAATACATAAGAAACTTTAAAAGTAATACATAAATAAAAATCTAAAAACACATTACTAACAAACATTTTTACTAATATGGAAGTCGACGTCCTCTCACTATTACCAGTCGGTATGTATGGAATATGCTCAATGTGACCAACATTGTTATCTTTATCATTTTCTATCAGATCACAGTGATGTGCATATTCTTCCACCGTTTCCTAATGTGCAAAATCACGTTCGTCATGATGTGAATCTCGTATAAAATTGTGGAGTGCCATAGTTGCTGTCACAATTTTCACCCATTTTTTCAGCCCATACTTAGGATGTTTTCGGTCCAAAATCCTCCATTTGGCTTTCCATACTCCAAATGTTTGCTCAATAAATGAATTTAAACCATAATGCATGTGGTTAAACAATCTCCTAGTGTTTGTAGGTGATCCCCCCCTCGCAAACTGATCAAGATGATATTGAATTCTACGATGATGGCCTAGGTAACCAGTTCTAGTTGGGTATCCTTAGCCGACTAGGTAATATTTTCCGTTTGGCGGATGAGAAAATGAAGGTTCCTGTGTAGCATAATGTGTTAGCACCTTTGTATCATGTGCTCTACTAGGTACCCCAACATAAGCATAAATGAATTTCATATTTAAATTACATATAGCAAGCACGTTCATCGTCGCTTCTGCTTTTCGGCCTCTATATAGTTCAACATTATGAGATAAAGGACAAATCAGCACATGAGTGCCATCAAGGGCACCAATTCAATTATAAAAGGCAAATATTGCCGATTATTAACTAGAAGATGGCTAGCACTTGTGAACTCACATGTTGTGGCTTCACAATGTCTGCTGCAAGTTTCAAGAGGACACTCAAAACGTAATCTAACTTCCTTTTCACGATAGCAAGAGAATGTTAATATTGCTCAGCTAAGACTCGTATAGTTAGGTCTTGTGCAACCATCTCTATAAACATTGCCACACACTCTTCAAGATAAACATGCTGAGATTCCTTTAGCTCATACTGTTCTGATAGCTTCTGACATAAACTCATAAATGTTCCTTGATTCATGAGTAGAATATCAAAGCATTGGTTCTCAGACCCACGAAGAACCACAACCCAGAAAAGGAACTTGCAAATCTGTAAAACCACTATCAGATCTGAAGCAAATAATCAATTTCCGCGAGCATTAAAGCGAGAGATTGAGCTTTGTTCCCCAAATCCTCACCGAAATTGATGATTCATGCCTGATCTTCCAACAACGATCGAAGGAGAAGAAGAACTCGGGTATGGAGAGGATAGGATTTAGGAATTAGGGTTTAGGATAGTTTGATGTAATTCTTTGATTTAGTCAGGGTTATTTTAGACATTTAAAATTTTTGGATGCACTTTTTGCATCTGGACCCTACTTTAAAACGAATCTAAGATATCTGAATTTTTTAGATGCATTTTCCATGTGCATCCAGAAACTGTATCAAGTTTATGTGTTTAAATTCCATTAAAACTGCATATGATATCTGCAGCAGGACGCAATTGCTGGATGAACAAAAGAACAACCTCTTAGTATATAGTATGATATAAGACTCGATGGTGAGCTTATATATTTGGATAGGTGATGCAACCACAAGTTGGCGGTCGCTCTCTCTTGTGGTCAAAAGATGGTCGATGGCGAGTGATCTAACACAATGGCGGTCGCTCTCTCGTGTGGGATCAATTTAGATAGAGTGTTGGCAGAGTGAGGTGCACCACAAATTTGTGATTGATCTCTGATACAGCACAAAGTCCAGACTTGTATGAATCACACACACAAGCAACAACAAGACGAGAATTCGCTTCTCAAGAGCACTAAGGAAAAAGTGCGGCTCTTTATTAATCACAGGAAAAAGGTTAAAGAATACAGTGCTGCAGTGGAACCTTATATAATGGTTCTTCAGCTCGAGACCCTTATGTCAAATTAAAACGCAAAACACATAAAAGAAAACGCAAAAGAAAGAAAAATACAAAGCTCATCGTTTAACTAAACACAAATAAGGAAACTATGGCTGCTAAGAACAAAAGACTAAAACTCTATGATCTATGTCATTTCAAGCTCTTCTTTAGGCGTTGTCGAGGCATGTGGTACCTGCAAGAATCGTAAATATTGAATAGAACTTACCTTGGTGTGTGAGAGGTCGAGACAACGCATGTGATGCCTTTGAGGACGCCTCTGGTCTTGGTGCATTCTTGTCTTGAATCCTGCTATAGAAGTCTTCTCGTGAGTCTTCAAGGTTAGAGTGATCTCCATCTTGAAGCTCTTCCATGTCCTCGGTCTCCGTCTCTTCTTCTTGCTCGTTTTGGTCTCCCTCGGGTCGATGACTTGATCTTGAGGCAACTTGAGATTTCTCCGGACCATGCAATCTTTGTTTCTTGAGTTCCTTGACCTGCCAAAAAGATTGTTCATACCTTGGGGATCATCAGCTGATATCTGGTCTAAGCTCAGTTGACTGAATCCTTCCACCAGCCCTTCTCGACTACAGTTAAGTCTCCGAGTGGATTGTTGCATGCCATCTTCAATTCTGCTCATCCCATTGGAGTTCTATCTTGACCATTAGCTTTAGAATGTCCACTTGGTCGATGAAAGTGGTCTCCCTCAGTCCTGGTTCAGTCATATTGATCTTCCCTCAGTTCCATCCTTGGATTTGACCCGATCTCGCCGGTAAGGCTGGTTTCTTGATTTGGCTCGGACCAAATGACTTCTTCTGGTTCTAGTGAACTGATGAAGGCTTGTACTGCTAAGTTGAATCTCTTTTTGAGTTGTTTGACCATTGAGCGTGTCATTGGTCTGTCTTGGACCATTGAAACTTGGACCATTGGAACTTGGACTGGATTGTTGATTGGATCGATGTCCGCATCATTCCCTCCTTCTTCAGAAGGTTTTGACCTCAAAACTGGATCACTTGCATCATAAGATAGGCCAGCAACATTGAATTACAATCCCCTTATTTCTCCCAAAAGGATTTTGTTCTGGTAGCGATTACAAAATTACAATCCAAAAGATCCTCCATGGAATTGGAAGTATGATTTTAGGGATTCCCACGTATACTTAGCCATGTGCACGTGCTCAATAGTCAAATCTAAAGAAGGAGAAAAGAAGTCACGGCAATCTAAAACTCTTATTTCAATTTTCCATTTTTTAATATATATATAAGCAAATAAAACAAATAATTGGGACAAATATATATTTTAAACAAATATATATATTTTTAAAAAAATTATGAAGGGCAAAAGTGGATTAACATTATTATAAGGTCTAATTCCCAAAAAAAAAGTACGGAAGGCTAAACATATAGTTAATATGTCTTTTATTTCCAATTTTGCCAAAAAATAAAAGCGAACAGACATAATCCACTCATTACAAAACGTGGGTTTATGTTTAAAATTCTGTATATAATAGTTTTGGAACCTGTGTTACTTCAATTTTAATTACAAATTAGATTCTAAATCAGTGTGTCCGCACGGGATAAAGTTTTTTGTAATATATAAAATGTGAAATGAAAAATAAGAACTAATTTAAATGCGGGATAAACCAGTGCGCCCGCACGGGATTCAAATATGTTTAATTTGTAATTTTTAAGTTTATAATAGATTTAATATTTGTTTGGCAACATATTTAATACATTTTTGGCAACATGTTCAATTTATTTTTAAAATAACGGGTGTTTGGAAACAAATTCTAAAAATACTTATGTTTTAATAGTATAGAAGGAATACCATTTTTTAACATATGTATCTTCCTCATTTTCTTAAAGAATCACTTTCTGGAAAATAAAAACTTAGTCTGTAAGTTACAAGTGTGGAGAGACAAACCCCTATGACTCCAAAATGTTTTGATTGGTTTTTATAGTTTATGCACTCGGATTAAAATTTATTGGTCAGCTTTTACATATTTTTTAATTACAGGCGGAAGACCAACTATAGTACTACCATCTGATTCTTCTCAATCATTATGCGGAACAACAAATTTAGGACCACTGTTGTTACACAAGAATCACCTCCATTGAAACGAAGTATTTAACCATGCTTTGCAATGTATTGGTAAACAAAGACTTATGTCCACACTAATTTTAAAATTTTGTTAAAGGAAGAAGACGACGACAAGCAAATGAATCACTATCTATTGGAAATTCATCAACTATTATACACACAAATGAACAAAATATCAGCCCGTTTGTCGATATTACAAACACACCAGGCTCGTCATTTAAAGTTTCACTTGTTATATGTGAAACAACCGCACCCATTTTTTTTTTTTTGCAATTAATTATTAAAACCCCATAAATAATAATAATTAAAATAATTCAACCACTCAAAAAAATTCCAATAAAAGAAAATAATTAAACCTCACAAATTAATTCCCGGTTCAAGATTAAAAATCCGAATAACCATAATCATAAATTATTAATAAAAATCACCAAAATAACGACAAGTCTAGATCACCCCCTCTTCCTCGCCCTGATCCCACGGTCACACTTTTTCTTTTCCTGCATCAATTAACACATAAGAGATGCATAAGTATTTCGATAAATACTTAGTGAGGCAATCCTCCCATCTACATGCTAACAAATAATTAAGATAATTAATATAAATTATCACGAAAATACCGAATAAATCAAACATCTCATGAAACACCCGATCTAGATCCCCATAGATCGTAAACGGCCTATAATCACGAAATCACACCAATTATCAAAATTATTTAATTACGCCTATGGTCATGCACTCACCTTATTCCCGCACAGAAAGTTTCACGAGAAAATTCAGCAATTTTCTAGAACTCCCCGGGATGAATAACCTTCTATTAATCCACCTAAAAATAAAAATAATAAAATAATCAAAACACAATTTCAATTAATCTAACTACAAGACTTAATAAGTCATCGTCTTCCTCCTAGCGACAACAACTCGCCTTCCTCTTCCATTCGTCGGCGCCTTCGCAGACCGAGCCTCGGCGTGGTCACCGACTCGCCACCGCCGTAGCTTGCTCCTCACCACCGCCGTAGCTTGCTCCTCAGTCCCACGGCGCGACTCTCAGTTGCCGTCGTCTTCTCCGGCGAGTCCGTAACCACCAAAACCAACGCCACAACATCTCCGATCGAAAACAACCTACCACTACTGAAACAAGGGCTTACCAAGATGATGATGATGATAGTGATGGTTTACTCGCACGGCACTCCCGCACCTAGCTCCGCCGCTCACCCTCCTCACACGGTCTCTTCCTTTCTCCAAATCACCACACAACTCTCAGGTCAAGCTTCTACACACGATCTCTCTCTCTCTCGATCAAGGGAGGCGTGAGGTTATAGGGATGTCGCGTAGCGTTTTGAAGAAACCATGAGAATTGCGCTTAAGCCCTCCAACTTTACGGTCTTCCTATAACTGCCCCGCAACTCTTGAATTGATCAAAATCACCCATCCAAAACAACTTTTAATTAATCAATTTCAACCCCAAAATTGAATTTGGGATGTTACAATATGATCGCATAAATAACCTGATATTTTGTTCATTTGTGTTGATTATAATAGATGAATTTGGATTTTGTTACCGTGTTTAAATATTTACTAGATTTTGGTCCGTGCCGTGCACGGGATGAGATTTAACTTTTAATGTTGGCGTTAATATTTTTTCAAATGAGATGTATAATTAGATACAAAAAATTATTGATATAAACATTGAAAATATGTAATTAAATAATTTTTGAGATATGACAGTACTTTAATTATGTCTTACTATGCACGTGATTTATTGTAACTCTTATATTAGTTTATTAAGTTTTTTTTCATTGAATGTATATATGTTTGAAAGATTGTTAATAGCTTGTGGCTCATTTCTCACTATCTTTTACTATTTTTCCATCTCATATTTTGAAGTTTTATTTTTTTTTAAGTGCGAGACTTTATGAATTTTTACTTTATTTTAAATCTATAAAGTTCAAATTGATCCAGTCAATGTTTAACACTTTTAAAACCCGTAAAATTCTTCTAAAAATTCACACAGTCTAATTTAATCTTTTTGTTTCTCTGATGGTTTATTTTTTAAAACCAACAAAATAAAACCTTAATTTTTTCTTTTAAATTGCTACACATTATTTTTAAGTCAAATTCTCTACAACATTTGTTTGAAGTACGTTAACAACCTAAAGTTAAATTCCTTACCAATCACGTCCCTATCAGATCGAGGAACTTCCAGCTGAGAATATTTGTGGAAATGACACATCAGTAAAAAAAAAATTAAATGAAACTCAAACTAATCGCTTAGACCTTTACCCGTTTTGTGATACATTAGAACCGTTCAAAATCTCAACTCAACTATCGTCATATGTCTCCTTCTTATACATGAGTTTAAATTCAAACTCAATCTTATCGATTTTATTATTTGTAATTTTATATCTAACTTGCTTCTTTCTCGCTATCTTTATTGTTTTTCCGTGTGACATTTTGAAGAGTTTTATTTTATTTTATTTTAAAATCCTTATAGTTTTAATTTATCCAACTAAATTTTAACACTGTTAAAACTCTTAAAATTCTAATAAAAATTCACACAGTCTAACTTTGTCTTTATGTTCATGCGCTGGTTTATTTTTTTAAATGCCAACAAAATACGACATAATTTTTTAAAAATCGCTACCCATTATTTTAAAGTCAAATTCTCTACAACATTTTTTTGAAATACTTTAACAACCTAAGGTTAAAGTACCTACTAATCACCTCTCTATCAGATCCGGGAACTTACAGCTGAAAATAATTGTAGGAGTGACACATCAACAAAAGTTTTTAAATCAAACTCAAAGTAATCGCTTAGACTTTAACATGTATGATGAATATACATTAGAACCTTTCAAAATCTCAACTACTGTCATCTGTCTCTTGCTTATACTCGGTTTTCTACTTAAACTCTATCTTATCAGTTTTTCATTTTTAATCTCATATATAAATCGTTCTTTTCTAGCCATCTCATATCTTTTACTATTTTTCCGTATCTGAGTTTGAAGTTTTATTTTATATTAAGTGCGAGATTTTAGAAATTTTTATTTATTTTATAATCTTTAAAGTTTTAATTTATCCAATCAAATTTTAACACATATACAATCTGTAAAGTTCTACTAAAAATTCACACAGTTTAACTTTGTCTTTTTGTTCATACCATGGTTAATTGTTAAAAAGCCAACAAAATAAAATCTTATTTTTTTTCTTTTAAATCGCTACCTATTAATTTAAAGTCAAATTATCTACAACATTTTTTTTGAAATACATTAATAATCTAAAATTAAAATCCATACTAATCACCTCTCTATCAGATCGAGGAACATCCAACTGAGAATAATTGTGGGAATGACACATCAGCAAAACATTTTTGAATCAAGCTCAAACTTATTGCGTAAACTTTTATCCGTATTGTGATTATACATTCGAATCGTTCAAAAACTCGACTCAACTTTTGTCATCCCTCCCTCTTATACTCGGGTTTAAACTAAATCTTATTGGTTTTTCATTCGTAATCTCATTTCTAAATCGTTCATTTCTCGCTATCTTTACTGTTTTTTCTTGTGAGACATTGAATATTTTTATTTTACTTTAATTGTGAGATTTTATAAACTCTTACTTTATTTTAAATTATCGTTAAAGTTCTAATTGATCCAGTCAATGTTTAACACTTTTAAAACCTGTTAAATTTTCCTAAAAATTCACACAGCCTAACTTTGTCTTTTTGTTCCTACCATGGTTAATTCTTAAAAAAACCAACAATATAAAACCTTATTTTTTTCTTTTGAATCGCTACCTATTAATTTAAAGTCAAATTATCTACAACATTTTTTTTGAAATACATTAATAATCTAAAATTAAAGTCCATACTAATCACCTCCCTATCAGATCGAGGAACATCCAGTTGAGAATAATTGTGGGAATGACACATTATCAAAACATTTTTGAATCAAACTCAAACTTACCGCTTAGACTGTTATCCATATTGTTATTATACATTAGAATCGTTCAAAATCTCAACTCAACTTTGTCATCCCTCTCCCTCTTATATCTAAATCGTTCATTTCTCGCTATCTTTACTACTTTTTCTTGTGAGACTTTGAAGACTTTTATTTTACTATAATTGTGAAACTTTATAAACTATTACTTTATTTTAAATTATCGTTAAAGTTCTAATTGATCCGGTCAATGTTTAACAATTTTAAAACCCGTTAAAAGTTTCTAAAAATTCACACTTACCTTTGTCTTTTTGTTCCTACCATGGTTAATTCATAAAAAACCAACAAAATAAAACCTTATTTTTTTCTTTTGAATCGCTACCTATTAATTTAAAGTCAAATTATCTACAACATTTTTTTTGAAATACATTAATAATCTAAAATTAAAGTCCATACTAATCACCTCTCTATCAGATCGAGGAACATCCAGCTGAGAATAATTGTGGGAATGACACATCATCAAAACATTTTTGAATCAAGCTCAAACTTATTGCTTAGAATTTTATCCGTATTGTTATTATACATTAGAATTGTTTAAAATCTCAACTCAACTTTGTCATCCCTCTCCCTCTTATATCTAAATCGTTCATATCTCGCTATCTTCACTACTTTTTCTTGTGAGACTTTGAAGACTTTTATTTTACTATAATTGTGAAACTTTATAAACTATTACTTTATTTTAAATTATCGTTAAAGTTCTAATTGATCCGGTCAATGTTTAACACTTTTAGAACCCGTTAAAAGTTTCTAAAAATTCACACTTAACTTTGTCTTTTTGTTCCTACCATGGTTAATTCTTAAAAAACCAACAAAATAAAACCTTATTTTTTTTCTTTTGAATCGCTACCTATTACTTTAAAGTCAAATTATCTACAATATTTTTTTTGAAATACATTAATAATCTAAAATTAAAATCCATACTAATCACCTCTCTATCAGATCGAGGAACATCCAACTGAGAATAATTGTGGAAATGACACATCAGCAAAACATTTTTGAATCAAGCTCAAACTTATTGCGTAAACTTTTATCCGTATTGTGATTATACATTCGAATCGTTCAAAAACTCAACTCAACTTTTGTCATCCCTCCCTCTTATATTCGGGTTTAAACTAAATCTTATTGGTTTTTCATTCGTAATCTCATTTCTAAATCGTTCATTTCTCGCTATCTTTACTGTTTTTTCTTGTGAGACATTGAATATTTTTATTTTACTTTAATTGTGAGATTTTATAAACTCTTACTTTATTTTAAATTATCGTTAAAGTTCTAATTGATCCAGTCAATGTTTAACACTTTTAAAACCTGTTAAATTTTTCTGAAAATTCACACAGCCTAACTTTGTCTTTTTGTTCCTACCATGGTTTATTATTAAAAAAACCAACAATATAAAACATTATTTTTTTCTTTTGAATCGTTACCTATTAATTTAAAGTCAAATTATCTACAACATTTTTATTTGAAATACATTAATAATCTAAAATTAAAATCCATACTAATCACCTCTCTATCAGATCGAGGAACATCCAACTGAGAATAATTGTGGGAATGACACATCAGCAAAACATTTTTGAATCAAGATCAAACTTATTGCGTAAACTTTTATCCATATTGTGATTATACATTCGAATCGTTCAAAAACTCAACTCAACTTTTGTCATCCCTCCCTCTTATACTCGGGTTTAAACTAAATCTTATTGGTTTTTCATTCGTATTCTCATTTCTAAATCGTTCTTTTGTCGCTATCTTTACTGTTTTTTCTTGTGAGACATTGAATATTTTTATTTTACTTTAATTGTGAGATTTTATAAACTCTTACTTTATTTTAAATTATCGTTAAAGTTCTAATTGATCCAGTCAATGTTTAACACTTTTAAAACCTGTTAAATTTTNTTAAAGTCAAATTATCTACAACATTTTTTTTGAAATACATTAATAACCTAAAATTAAAATCCATACTAATCACCTCTCTATCAGATCGAAGAACATCCAGCTGAGAATAATTGTGGGAATGACACATCAACAAAACATTTTTGAATCAAGCTCAAACTTATCGTTTAAACTTTTATCCGTATTGGGATTATACATTCGAATCGTTCAAAAACTCAACTCAACTTTTGTCATCCCTCCCTCTTATACTCGGGTTTAAACTAAATCTTATTGGTTTTTCATTCGTAATCTCATATCTAAATCGTTCATTTCTCGCTATCTTTACTGTTTTTTCTTGTGAGACATTGAATATTTTTGTTTTACTTTAATTGTGATATTTTATAAACTCTTACTTTATTTTAAATTATCGTTAAAGTTCTAATTGATCCAGTCAATGTTTAACACTTTTAAAACCCGTTAAATTTTTCTTAAAATTCACACAACCTAACTTTGTCTTTTTGTTCCTACCATGGTTAATTCTTAAAAAACCAACAAAATAAAACCTTGCTTTTTTTTCTTTTGAATCGCTACCTATTAATTTAAAGTCAAATTATCTACAACATTTTTTTGAAATACATTAATAATCTAAAATTAAAGTCCATACTAATCACCTCTCTATCAGATCGAAGAACATCCAGCTGAGAATAATTGTGGGAATGACACATCAGCAAAACATTTTTGAATCAAGCTCAAACTTGTCGTTTAAACTTTTATCCGTATTGGGATTATACATTCGAATCGTTCAAAATCTCAACTCAACTTTTGTCATCCCTCTCTCTCTTATACTCGGGTTTAAACTCAATCTTATTGGTTTTTCATTCGTAAGCTCATATCTAAATCGTTCATTTCTCGCTATCTTTACTGTTTTTTTCTTGTGAGACATTGAATATTTTTATTTTACTTTAATTGTGAGATTTTATAAACTCTTACTTTATTTTAAATTATCGTTAAAGTTCTAATTGATCCAGTCAATGGTTAACACTTTTAAAACCTGTTAAATTTTCCTAAAAATTCACACAGCCTAACTTTGTCTTTTTGTTCCTACCATGGTTAATTCTTAAAAAAACCAACAATATAAAACCTTATTTTTTTCTTTTGAATCGCTACCTATTAATTTAAAGTCAAATTATCTACAACATTTTTTTTTGAAATACATTAATAATCTAAAATTAAAATCCATACTAATCACCTCTCTATCAGATCGAGGAACATCCAGCTAAGAATAATTGTGGGAATGACACATCAGCAAAACATTTTTCAATCAAGCTCAAACTTATTGCGTAAACTTTTATCCGTATTGTGATTATACATTCGAATCGTTCAAAAACTCAACTCAACTTTTGTCATCCCTCCCTCTTATACTCGGGTTTAAACTAAATCTTATTGGTTTTTCATTCGTAATCTCATATCTAAATCGTTCATTTCTCGCTATTTTTACTGTTTTTTCTTGTGAGACGTTGAATATTGTTATTTTACTTTAATTGTGAGATTTTATAAACTGTTACTTTATTTTAAATTATCGTTAAAGTTCTAATTGATCCAGTCAATGTTTAACACTTTTAAAACCCGTTAAATTTTTCTAAAAATTCACACAACCTAACTTTGTCTTTTTGTTCCTACCATGGTTAATTCTTAAAAGACCAACAAAATAAAACCTTATTTTTTTCTTTTAAATCATTACCTATTAATTTAAAGTCAAATTATCTACAACATTTTTTTTGAAATACATTAATAACCTAAAATTAAAATCCATACTAATCACCTCTCTATCAGATCGAAGAACATCCAGCTGAGAATAATTGTGGGAATGACACATCAACAAAACATTTTTGAATCAAGCTCAAACTTATCGTTTAAACTTTTATCCGTATTGGGATTATATATTCGAATCGTTCAAAATCTCAACTCAACTTTTGTCATCCCTCTCTCTCTTATACTCGGGTTTAAACTCAATCTTATTGGTTTTTCATTCGTAAGCTCATATCTAAATTGTTCATTTCTCGCTATCTTTACTGTTTTTTCTTGTGAGACATTGAATATTTTTATTTTACTTTAATTGTGAGATTTTATAAACTCTTACTTTATTTTAAATTATCGTTAAAGTTCTAATTGTTCCAGTCAATGGTTAACACTTTTAAAACCTGTTAAATTTTCCTAAAAATTCACGCAGCCTAACTTTGTCTTTTTGTTCCTACCATGGTTAATTCATAAAAAAACCAACAATATAAAACCTTATTTTTTTCTTTTGAATCGCTACCTATTAATTTAAAGTCAAATTATCTACAACATTTTTTTTTGAAATACATTAATAATCTAAAATTAAAGTCCATACTAATCACCTCCCTATCAGATCGAGGAACATCCAGTTGAGAATAATTGTGGGAATGACACATCATCAAAACATTTTTGAATCAAACTCAAACTTACCGCTTAGACTTTTATCCATATTGTTATTATACATTAGAATCGTTCAAAATCTCAACTCAACTTTGTCATCCCTCTCCCTCTTATATCTAAATCGTTCATTTCTCGCTATCTTTACTGCTTGTTTCTTGTGAGACTTTGAAGACTTTTATTTTTACTATAATTGTGAAACTTTATAAACTATTACTTTATTTTAAATTATCGATAAAGTTCTAATTGATCCGGTCAATGTTTAACACTTTTAAAACCCGTTAAAAGTTTCTAAAAATTCACACTTAACTTTGTCTTTTTGTTCCTACCATGGTTAATTCTTAAAAAACCAACAAAATAAAACCTTATTTTTTTCTTTTGAATCGCTACCTATTAATTTAAAGTCAAATAATCGACAACATTTTGTTTGAAATACATTAATAATCTAAAATTAAAGTCCATACTAATCACCTCTCTATCAGATCGAGGAACATCCAGCTGAGAATAATTGTGGGAATGACACATCATCAAAACATTTTTGAATCAAGCTCAAACTTATTGCTTAGACTTTTATCCGTATTGTTATTATACATTAGAATTGTTCAAAATCTCAACTCAACTTTGTCATCCCTCTCCCTCTTATATCTAAATCGTTCATTTCTCGCTATCTTTACTGCTTTTTTCTGGTGAGACTTTGAAGACTTTTATTTTACTTTAATTGTGAAACTTTATAAACTATTACTTTATTTTAAATTATCGTTAAAGTTCTAATTGATCCGGTCAATGTTTAACACTTTTAAAACCCGTTAAAAGTTTATAAAAATTCACACTTAACTTTGTCTTTTTGTTCCTACCATGGTTAATTCTTAAAAAACCAACAAAATAAAACCTTATTTTTTTCTTTTGAATCGCTACCTATTAATTTAAAGTCAAATTATCTACAACATTTTTTTTGAAATACATTAATAATCTAAAATTAAAGTCCATACTAATCACCTCTCTATCAGATCGAGGAACATCCAGCTGAGAATAATTGTGGGAATGACACATCATCAAAACATTTTTGAATCAAGCTCAAACTTATTGCTTAGACTTTTATCCGTATTGTTATTATACATTCGAATTGTTCAAAATCTCAACTCAACTTTGTCATCCCTCTCCCTCTTATATCTAAATCGTTCATTTCTCGCTATCTTTACTGCTTTTTTCTTGTGTGACTTTGAAGACTTTTATTTTACTTTAATTGTGAAACTTTATAAACTATTACTTTATTTTAAATTATCGTTAAAGTTCTAATTGATCCGGTCAATGTTTAACACTTTTAAAACCCGTAAAATTCTTCTAAAAATTCACACAGCCTAACCTAGCTTTTTTGTTCCTCCGATGGTTTATTTTTTAAAACCAACACAATAAAACCTTAATTTTTTCTTTTAAATTGCTACACATTATTTTAAAGTTATATTCTCTACAATATTTTCTTAAAGTACGTTAACAATCTAAAGTTATATTCCTTACCAATCTCGTCTCTATCAGATCGAGGAACTTCCATCTGAGAATAATTGTGGAAAAGACACATCAGCAAAAAAAAAAAATGAAACTGAAACTAATCGCTTAGACCTTTACCCGTTTTGTGATACATTAAAACCGTTCAAAATTTCAACTCAACTATCGTCATCCGTCTCCTTCTTATACTCGAGTTTAAATTCAAACTCAATCTTATCGATTTTGTTATTTGTAATTTCATATCTAACTCGCTATCTTTATTGTTTTTCCGTGTGACACTTTGAAGAGTTTTATTTTATTTTAAAATCTTTACAATTTTAATTTATCCAACTAAAGTTTAACACTGTTAAAACTCTTAAAAATAATAAGTAAAAATTCACACAGTCTAATTTCGTCTTTAAGTTCCTGCGGTGGTTTATTTTTTAAATGCCAACAAAATAAGACATAATTTTTTTTGTAAATCGCTACCCATTATTTTAAAGTCAAATTCTCTACAAACATTTTTTGAAATACTTTAACAACCTAATGTTAAAGTCCCTACTAATCACCTCTTTATTAGATCCGGGAACTTACATATGAAAATAATTGTAGGAGTGACACCTAACAAAAAATTGTAAATCAAACTGAGACTAATCGCTTAGACTTTTACATGTATGGTGAATATACATTAGAACCGTTCAAAATCTCAACTACCGTCATCTGTCTTTTGCTTATACTCGGTTTTCTACTTAAATTCCATCTTATTAAAGTTTTAGTTTATCCAATCAAAGTTTAACACTTCTAAAATCTGTAAAGTTCTACTAAAAATTCACAAATTTTTTTTTTTTGTTCCTACAATGGTTTATTTTAAAAAAACCAACAAAATAAAACCTTATTTTTTTTCTTTAAAGTCGCTACCTATTAATTTAAAGTCAAATTATCAACAACATGTTACTATGATTGAGTGAAAATCTAGTGCACGGGATGAGATTGAAGTCAAGTAAATCACCATTCTAGAGATTTGATGCAAATAAAATTAATTAGGTAGATTTAGATGTTTTGAATCTAATGTAGAGAACAATATATTTAGTTAATGACATTGTTTTATAAATATAATGTATTATTATTTATGCAGGTTAATCAAATTAACATGCTTGGAAATTACAAAACTTTGAAGGAATAATTTCTGTTCAAACATTGTAAAGTCAAAAAAAGGAGTGCTAATGATTACTCATATAGTCACATTTAAGTATTTTAGGACATATTGACTATATGTTATAATTATATATGTTGATAATATAATATCATTTTAGTATTCTTTACTTTTACTAAAATACTAAAATTTGACTATCAGACCGTCTCTAACTCATGCATTTCTTTCAAAATCGAGAAAGAAAGAACGTTTTAATATAGATGATTTAATATATTGCCAATATAAAAGATTTTTTAATAGAAGGAATCATCAACACCAAGAAAGAACGTTTTAATATATTGAAAAAATTTAGATGTGGTGAGAAATATGGGCGATTGCTTTCAAATTTTCTAACATTTTCTTAAAGATATAAGAATCATCCGTAACCTCAACTACTTACTATTATACTTGCACATTATGGGCTGAGTTATCCGACGCTTTCCGTATCCAAAACACGAATTTTGCGAATTTTTCAGATAAGTATAATAGAAATTACATGTTTGGGTTAAGATAAAAAAAATTCAATGGGTAAAAGTCGGTTTGGTAATTTTCTGGGGTACCGAAAGACCCTTTTAGGTAACTATAGTTTTTTCTAAATTATTTTGAAATTCTTAAAAATTAAAATTAGTAAAATTTATTATATTTCACAAAATTATTTAAAAGTGTCTACAACTATCCTAATTTTTATAATTATCCAATATATTCAAAAAATTATTAATATTATACAAAATTATCGGCAATTATCTGCAATAAAGGGAAAAAATCTTTAAAATATATTAGGATTTGCAAAATAAAAAATACATAAACTAGTTAGAACATCACACTCCTTTTATGAGAGAAAGATTATCAAAACCAGAAAATAAAAATCAGTGGAAAGATCATTTTTATATTTGACGTCAGGAAATAAAAAACTTTTTTATAACGGTAGATAAGAGTTCATCAAATCACATAATGAGTTTGGAAATCAAACCACTTGGCCAATGCTTTAACTTTTAAATGTTTAAACATATGTATGCACATATTCAGAGAATAAAAATACTTTTAAGCAAATAACTTAACATAATTGTCGTTGATAAAGAGATCCATTACATTTATGATAAAAAAAAAGTATTTTTGGTTTCTACATTTCTGTGTTATATTAGGCACAAATACATACCCAATAACCAATGTGATTCCTCGGTCATTTGTCTTCATCCGTATACACTGCATTTTCACAATATTCCCATTTAATCAAAAATCAGCTATCACATTTTCATATATATTTAAATTGGTTTCAGTTCATATTATTAATTACATAAAAATTATAATTTTAATTTACCTCTTCAAGTTCAACCGATGCAACAACACTCATAATTAGGATTGCATCTGCACCGGTTTAATTTATAGTTATCCAGGAGGAGAAGCCTTGCCTTCCTAAAAATAAGGAAGAAGCAACATATTTTTTGCCAAAAGAAACGAATTATTGTACTCTATGATATAAACAAACTAATAGTTGCATCGAAAAAAAGCCAGACTAATAAACATAAACATAACAATGTAGATATATAAGACAAATAACTATCATCGAAGAAGTTCAACGCAATTCATGTTCTAGACATTGAATACCGTTAAGATTCTTCTTCTTCTTCAAGATGTGAAACCGAGGAGGAACTTCTGCAACCCGAACCATTGCAAAAAACAACAAATGCATAAAGAGAACGATGCAAAATTTTATATTCAAATTTGTTAATAGATGGATATCTGCATTCTTGAATGAATCAGAGAAAATAGAGAAGAAAAGAAACCTTATCACTTTTTTTTTATTCAAGAGAAGGATGTTCCCTTCTAAGCTCCAGTGTTTTCTCTCTTACTTGCCCGAACCTGAAAAGATACTCAAAACGGCATATTTGATTAAGTTTCAGAGACGATATCATAAACATATGTACCAAATAAAGGCTAAAAAAGCACAACGTAAAAATAACACGTTTTCATTCAAAATATAAACAAAGCATAAAAGTAAACTTAAAATTTACCATAAAAGATGAACATATACAAATCGAAAAATTTCCAAATCGTGAGTAAAGGACCAAAACCAAAAAATAAAATAAAAGTATAGAGAGATTGGTAATACCTTCACGTGCTTGAAGCTTTTTAAACTTCATGTGCTATATAAACCATGTTATTTTCACAGTTTGCCGTTGTTCCATAACACGTTTTTATTCCACCTCTGTTCCAAAGATAACGCCAACAACACAACCATCTTACAATAGTATCCAAGACCAAAAACACGACAAACAAAATTGAACAGAATTCAAAAAGAAATTATTGTAAATAAAAAAGAATACCGCTAGAAGTCGAGCGATGACTCCATAGTTTTTTGGCTGTGATACGTAGATGAACTCTTGCTGCGAACGTACCCTGCATATAAAAAACAAAACACAACCTATTAAGATTAAAGATCTTCAGAGTTGTAAAACTTCATAGATGATATAAATTTACGATAAAAGATCTGAGATTTAACCAAATGAAAATCAAGATTATAAATTTGATATAGATTATTACACAATTATATAAATCGAGAGCTAACGAAATTGCGATGACATTGTGAATGAATGAATGCTTGATTTATAGGAAAGTATTGAGTTGCGAAATAATTAGGTTAAGCCGCAGAAAACAAAATAAATCATACATAAGAAGCTTGCCATTATCGATATTTAATTAAAAAACTTCCTAAAATGTTATCACAATTATTGTCGTAAAAATCTAATTAAAGTTAGTTACGATTTTGTTTTACATGTTCCTCATTAATAGTCTTTAATAATTGAATCCTGCAAATCATAAGAATATATATACAAAATTTACATTTATAATAGTATCTTTATATGGATTATCGTCAAAATTTGAATAAAGACATTAAATATATTTAGAAATAGCAGTTTATGATATTTATAGTAACTAAAAATAACATAAAGGAATATATGCAAATCGAATATAATTCCTTTTTTGAAATTGTTATAATCACAAATTAATGCCGTATATTGTATGTTAAAATTTTTAATGCACATGGCATATCTAATTGTATAATATCTAAGTAATTAAAATATATTTTTGGATTTCACCATTAAAAAATACTTAATTAGATTTACTGTTTAGATTTATTGTTAAGATTATTCGAATTGAATATCTATATACTGTTTAGATTTAGATTGATCATTGAGATTTTCGAATGATATTAATAGCATCGGAAATGGAATATCCTCTGTTTTAAAAAAAAATTCAAATTCGTAAATTTTCAATTTCAATCTATTGCAACAAAATTTTATATTAGTATCCAAATTTCTTTTTGTGACTAATCCTTACTTAAAATAAATCATTACTTAGAATTTATAAAATAAATCTATCATTTAGTAAATAAATTATAATTTATTTTGTAATTTTTAAAACTTTAGTTATTTTAATTTGTCAATTCTCATTTGTAATTCGCATTTGTATTTTTCCTTTCATTTTGATAAAGATTATTATTACCTTATATTCTCATTTTTATAATTATCATAAAATATATTTTTTCAAAATATATAAAGTAGTATCGATTGAATAAAACTAAAATATAATCCCATTCAAGTATTATTAATTTACGTAATTATTTAATTTTGAAGAATATATGGAATGTTTTGTTTAAATTTTTTTCTTTTTAAAAGTCTTTAAAATTAGTTAAATGAATAATAACTGTTTGGAAGTATGGATAGTAAGGAAAATGAAAAAAATAAAAGTTATTACTTAATTTTCGAATTAATGAGATGATGACAGATGTATAAATTAATTAGTTGTCATTTAAAATAGTGTTTGGCGATAGAGATAGTAGGAGTGAAAAAATAAATTAATAAATCAGCTAAATGTTAACTTTAATTGTATTGTTGACACGTAAGCAAAATGATCCTCTTCTTTGATATACTTTAGATGGGAACGACATAGATTCCCATTCGTCGACCTTACAAACTCATCAGGTTAGTCATTTGAATAATAGGTATATAGTATCATAGTTGATTAATAAAAATATATGTGATCATAAAATAAAATTATTGACCTTTTTCTATGTTGATTCAAGATATTTGTTACGGAAAAGGATATTTCCGATTTGTTAGTTAGCATATCTTTTCTGTATATTCTCTCTATACTTGTACGTACATCAAGACTAATGTAACTATATATATCCTTTAAGCATCAATAATAAACACAACGCTGGACTAACAGGCAACAAGATTATGCACCGCTAACGACAAAAACAGATCAAGAATGCTTTCATGGACTAACATGCAACTATCTTATGCTGGACGGCTGCAACTTATTGCCTCGGTAATCGCGAGTATATCAAACTTCTGGATCGCTTTGGGTTGCTTGGACTAAACGAAATCTAATGAATACTAGCTCTTTTTGGACAGCATCGGCAACAACAATTGGGTCTTGGATTTGGAGGAAGCTTTTGAAAGTTTGAGACCTAGCTTTACCATTCATCAAAGCCATTGTTAGCAATGGGGAGTCAATCTCTTTTTGGTATGATTCTTGGCTGCCCCAAGGAAGGCTGATAGAAATCATGGGCCCGTCAGGCCCTCGGGTAGTGGGGATTCCTCTGACAGCCACGGTAAAAGAGGCCGCGGGACCTCAAGGGTGGAAGCTACGACGAAACAGAGTGCGGAGGTACGACGATATAATAGCCCAAATAAGAGCTCATCCCCTTCCTAGTGATGAGAATGGACCATATTACTATCTATGGAGACATGCTAACGGGGTGTTTAAGGATCATTTTTTATCGCAAAATACTTGGAATCAAATCAGAGAGCGCTGTCCCCTAGTAACATGGTGGAAGATGGTTTGGTTTTCACAAGGAATTCCGCGGTGTCGTTTCATCACGTGGCTAGCTATGCATAACCGACTCTCCACGGGGGATCGAATGTGAAGATGGGGAGCAAATCAGCCTTGCGTCTTGTGTGGGGAGCCTGATGAAACTCGAGACCACTTATTCTTTGCTTGCCCGTATTCCTTTACAGTTTGGAGTGATGTGGCAGGGAAGCTAATGGACCAGCGTTTAAACCCAGACTGTGAGGACTGATATATCATGGTTTTTACCCCTTTTAGGTCATGATATAGGTCCGTTTTATAGAGTCTTTCTACTATTTTGCAGTGTTTTAGAGTCTTTTACAGGTTTTAGCACGTTTGGAGCATAATTGGAGATATTAGAGCTTTCTGGAGCATTTTGGAGCAAAACAGAAGTTTGTGTGCTGAGTACCCGATTTGGAGCATCAGTATCGATCGATACCCACTGCAGCAAGACACAAGTCGCGACTTTTATGAAGAGTTGAAGAATTGCAAAATTGCCCAGAAGACTTGATTATTTACAATTGACCCCAAAACGTGTTTTAGGAGTTTAAGTTAGGTTTTTAGCCACTTTGGCAAGAGAGATTCGATTTACGCTTTGTTCTACTTTGGTTTTGGAGAGATTTCTGAGAGAGACAATTCTGAATCTCCTTTTACTATTTTCTATTTTATTTTATTGGATGATTTATTCAATCATGTTGTTGGTTTCAATCTCCATGTCTGAGTAGATCCCTTGTTAGGTTCAGGGTTCTCATAAGGGTTTTCTCTGAATGTTAGGTTAATTGATTGATTAGGATTCACCATCTGAATTAAGTTCTTCGCCTTAGGTTGTTCCCATAGCTAATTCTAGGTTGACGAATCTGGAACTTAGATCTTAGGATAATTGGTTAGGCACGAGAGTGCGATTAATTACCTGACAGAACCTAGGTGAGCAAAACAATTATTCGCAAAGAGATTTGGTTTAGTTGTTTTGTGAACAAATCAAACCTGAACTAAAAGCTGGTTTAGACTTTAGGATTCGCAAAGAGATTTGGAATTCTAGGATTTAGACTTAGATAGTTTTCGCAACGAGAGTTGGTTAGCTATACTTTAGTGATTTGAGTTCAAGAACTGCGCTAAATTTGAATCCTGTTAGTTAGTTATCTACATTCATTGAATTCCTGAGAAATACCCTGAGCCTAGCTTCTTTCCAATCGTTTTACAACTCGTTTAATTTACGCATCTGCTTTCAATTACATTGTTGGTTTAGTTTAATTCTGATCTAAATAATCTATTGTGTGTTTCCCTGTGTGTTTCCCTAAGTATTACAATCGACAAAGCTTTAGTACTTTAGGGTATTAATTTGAGCTATATCAAGGACACAACTCGATCTCTGCAATCTCTAAAGGGAGACCGCCTCTTTTTAATCCTTATACGATTATGCTTCCAAGTGACGATATATTCCATCTGGAGAGAACGAAACTCGAGAATCCACCTAAAGGGCAACATGAGACGGTTCCTCAATTGGTAAGAGTCATTGAAAAACTAATTCATAATCGCATTATCTCTTTACATTACACCAACGATCCACATCTTCATGATCTGCTTCAACGGTGGTTTACGGTATCTCCAAGGTAACCCTAATCGCAGTTTTTTCTCTTTGTTTGCTTCTATTATCTGCCTTGTCATTTATGGGTTTCTTTTCCTCTCGTATCACCTTTGCAACCGTTTGTGCATACTCGTTTTTTGAAGGATTAATAATTTTAACATTCCATCAAAAAAAATAATAATAATAAACACAACGTTTTCTCTGAGATTTCCATGGTATAAGAGCTAAGAAAATTTCTACAAACCCTAATTCTCTAAAAAAAAAAACCTAAATCGTTTTTTCTTCTTCTACCAAACTACCTATTCGATGGCTGCTCCAGTAAACACCATCGTTACTGCTACGGAGACGATCTCCTCCTCTCCTTACTACCTTTCAGCCTCAGACCATCCTCACCACGTTCTAACTCATATGCTTCTCATCGGTGACAACTATGAGAAGTGGGCAAAATTGGTGCGTAACAACCTCGTGGCCAAACATAAGCTTGGGTTCGTTGATGGTTCTCTGCCCAAACCTGCCGCTGACTCTAATGATTATCAACGTTGGACCCAAACCAACTCGATGCTCATTGGGTGGCTCTACGCAAGTCTCGATCCAAAGGTTCAGAAGGCAATCTCTTTTGTCGACAACGCTAAAGCGTTATGGGATAATTCGATGACTCGCTACTCTATTGGTAATGCATCGCGGGTTCATCAAATAAAAGCCTATATTGTTGGATGTACTCAAGATGGACATTAAGTTGCAGATTACTTTGGGAAACTCAAAATAATGTGGGATGACCTAGAAAATTTTGAGCCGCTTATCGAATGTTGTTGCAGTAATTCTACATGTCCCCAATGTATCAAGCGCCAACGTCGAGATCTCGAACGCATACATCAGTTTCTTATGGGCCTTGATGCCTCTCGGTTTGGAATTACTCGGACATATATTCTATGTCGTCTAAACCGAGACACATATTTGAGTCTTGATCATATCTACTCTGAAGTTATATCCGAAGAACGACATCAAACTGTTACTAGAAGCAAAGAGGAGCGAATTGATGTCGTAGGTTTTGCAGTCAAAGCAGGTGATAATGCTATTGCATCTGCTACGCGTCTCAATCAGGGACCATGCACTCACTGTGGAAGAACTAATCACTCTGTTTAAACATGTTTTCAACTTCATGGTTTACCAGAGTGGTACATTGAAAAGCATGGTGATTCTCGAGGTTCTTCTCGGTTTGATACAACTCGAGGCCGAGGTCAAGGATTTACCCGAGGACGAGGACGTGGTCTCTCTTCTTCTTACCGAGCTAACAATGCTCAAGTTCCTACTGAGAATGAATCTCCTGATCTTCTTGGTGTAAGTAAGGAGACGTGGTCTGCAATTGTCAATCTCTTGAAATCTGATTCTTCACACAGCCACGACAAACTTTCTGGTAAGTGATCGTGTGTTGAGTTTTTGCTTGACTCTAGAGCGTCTCATCATATGACAGGAGATGATGATTTGCTCGTGGATATACATGAGATTCCTCGCAGTATCATTGTTCTCGCAAATGGCAAGCATACATTTGCTACCAAAGAGGGAACGATGCATCTTGGCGATCATATACGCCTTACTCGTGTTCTTTTTGTTCATGATCTCTCTTGCACACTCATCTCTTTGGCACGTCTACTGCGTGAGATGTCTTGTTTTGCTATGTTCACTGATAAATTTTGTGTTATACAGGACCGCACTTTGAGATGCTGATTGGAGTAGGTGAAGAGAGAGAGGGGGTTTATCACTTTCGTGGCGTAGTTTCAACTCAAGCCAACAGTGTTCAAAAATCAAGCAAGACCCTGTGGCATGAACGTTTCGGACATCCGTCTACAAAGATTATATCTAGTTTTTTATCTACTTTATCAGATTTTGATCATCATAGTAGTGATAGTAATGATTTCTGCGAAGTTTTTATTCAAGCGAAACAAACAAGATCTGTTTTTCCTGAAAGCATTAATAAAACAGATGCATGTTTCTCCTTGATACACTATGATGTCGGGGGACCCTACAAACTGGCTTCTTCATGTGGAGCACATTATTTTCTCACAATAGTCGATGATCACTCTCGTGCCGTGTGGAACTATCTCCTTCTCGTAAAAAGTGAAGTCGCTATCCATCTAAAACAATTTGTAGCGATGGCCTCCAAACAATTCGGAAAAATGGTTCAAACTGTTCGCAGTGATAATGGGAGTGAGTTTCTTGGTCTTCGTTCCATCTTTAAAGAACATGGTATTCAACATCAGACATCCGTACTCCTACTCCATTGTTGAATGGTCGTACTCCCCATGAGATCCTTTACTCGTCGCCTCCATCGTATGAGCATCTCAAAGTGTTTGGATGTTTGTGTTTTGCTAAACGACACTCGGCTCAACATGACAAATTTCAAGAGAGAGGACAAAAATGCATCTTTATGGGCTATCCTCACAATCAAAAAGGGTGGCGAGTTTATGACATTGAACGACAAGATTTTTTTGTCTCTCGTGACGTTGTTTTTCAAGAAACTGTTTTCCCATACTCGGAAGGCGAAACTCAGATTCTTCATTTGGCTCTGTTGTCACGCCACCGGTTATGTCTCCTACTGATGAGGTCGTTCACGTCCTTGTTTCTCCGACAATTGAAAACAGGGGGAGTTCTTTATCGAATACTTTATCACCTATTACATCGCCATCTACATCTATTTCTGCTTCTCTGGATTCAGTTGTTCCCGAGTTCTCTATTGATGAGTCTGCTACATGTGATCTCGGCACTAAACCGCTTGGACGCGGTCACTGTGTGAGTCAAAACTCGCACAATCGATTTTTGTTAAGGACTTTTAAGGGAACATGAGTTTCTGGGAAAAAACACAAGTAGAGATCCAAAGATGGTTTTATTGCTGATTTTGATAAGCTTTTTCAATACAAGATGATGAGCGATATTGCTAAGTGTTTTTTTCTAGGGTTTCAAGATGTTCTCGTTACAAGTGATTATGATTACTATTTATACAAGTCTATATTAGCGAGAATCTCGGAGAGAAAAAGAATATTTCCTTTTTGTTTTACGCGCCACCGACTAAGGCTAGGGTAATCGATGATCTGGACCTTTAGCTCAGCCCGCAAGAGTTGGCGAGCAACTTGATGGACTTGATTTCTCCTTTTGGGGGGAACCGGTCCATCTTGGTTTGGCCTTGGCCCGGTCGGGAAATGTCATTATCTTGACCTCGGCTCGGCTCTGCTCTTTTATTGACGAGGTGAAACCTCTGAAGCAGGCTATCCAGGGCTGTCATGCTTTGGCTCAGGTCTTTCTTATTCCTTCGGGTCGGTATGCCTTGTTGTCTTAAACTGTTAATCTCAAACATGTGAAATCCGACCTTAACAGTTTGCCCCCCAGCTCATCAGACTGATCAGGAGTGATTGTGACGAGGTGAAGTTTTATTGGTATTGGGATTAACCGTCGAACCGAAATGACGCCGAGCTGTTTCTTGGCCGTGGCGAAGATAGATAATAGAATTTCGAACTGCTCCTATGCTTCGGTATATCTCGGGATACATATTTTCTATCGGGTCTCTTGGGCTCGTTGATACTTGTACACGTGTTCACGCATTTTGCCTTAAATACCTCGGGAATCGCAAGCATTTTCCGTTAGTTCCTGAGGTCACGCGCACCCACGCGCCAAATTGCTTATAAATAGTAGGATGTCATCCTCATTCCTCTTATTCTTTATATTTGTCAATCTTTCGAAAAATAGGTAGCTCTCTCCTCTCTCTCCTTTCCTCTCCTTTTATTTATTATTCCGGTTAGGGTTTTCTGATTCGTCGCCGCACCATTTAGTTCGTTTGATCCGAAGCGTGGCGAGCCTTTGAGTTTACCGATCTATTATCATATTTTCCGGTTCATCTTTATTGGTCCGAACTTTATCAATCATTCCCGAAGCGTGATGTCTGGTCCTAACGCTTCGAACGCCTCGACTGACTTGAGTAATTCTTCTGACTGGCTTGGTAATGACTATGTAAGCAACACCAAGGTAGATAAGTCTCCCGACGTTCTTTCTTCAACCATGGTAACCGATTTTAATATGAGTAGATTACCCGAGGCGACAGACCTTCCCGAGGTGAATTTGTCCGCGGATCTACTCGAGTTTGTCGAGTAATGCCGCTTGGTATTACTCCGTATATCCGTGGCTCGGTTCGTTGTCTGATGTTCTAACTAACCTCGTGTTTTTAATTTTGCAGTTCCTAACGCATCCCTCCATGTCCAAACGATCTATCCGAGGTGTGGACGATCCTAGCAGCCAAGACAGTCGACTGGAGAAAGCATTTCTCGCTTGAAAGAGTCGAAAGGGCCCGAGCTGTTCGTGACAAGATTCCGGTGAACTCAAAAACTCTACCAATCAAAGGTACTATGACGAGCATGGCAAGATTGTCGATTCATGCGAAGAAAGAGCTTGAGGCGAAGGAGTTGGAAAGGAAAGCTGCCAAGGCGGAGGAAACGACAAGACTGGCTGCCGAGGAGGAAGAGACGGCGAGACGGACTGCCGAGACAAACATAAATCCTTCTTCCATCCAGGTAACGACCCACGTCATGGCTTTTACCGAGGTGATGATAGATCTTGTTTCCATTGCGGCCACGATATCGGGCGCTGCTACCGCCACAACGAATGTTCATGATACTGGAAAAGATCTGGCTAATCCTTCCGATCCGCCCGCTTCTACTATTGAGGGGAGAGAGGTTGCGTCGGCCTTTCCCCCGAAACGAGCCAAATCGAAAGCATTCCTCGTCAGAAAATGATAGAGGAAAAATCGTCGAGAAGAAACTACGACCCGCTCGCTCTGCTGCCGACCCCTCATCTTCCGAGGCGATAATTGCCATTCCTGCTATGTCCGTCGCCCTTTTCTTGAAAATCAACGGGGCCGTCGTTAATCTCCCTTCCTCTGATAAGCTTTTTGAAGGGAAGACGTATGCGAATATGTCTCTGCGCGGCGCCAAGGTGCGATTCGATTTCTTGCAGTAAATGTGGCGTAAAGTTTCGGATTTTGCTGATTGCCTCTTTGTCTTGTAGTTAATCGCTTCTATCAACGAGATGGCATCTGCTTATAAATCTGAGGCCCGTCACAATAACGCCGAGTTGACGAGTGATAACACCATATTTTGCATGTTTTAGTGTGTTTATTTCTATTAGTTTTATTCCCATTTTGTATAGTTTTTGGAATGTTTTCATGCATTTGAGTCTTATTTTGTATTGTCTAGCATTTTAGATGTCATAGGTTGTTTTGTGTCTTTTTCTGGCTTGCTGGAGTTTTTTTTAGGTACTTGTGAGTGATTTGGATCAAAGGAGATGCTTGGAGCTTGAAGGAGAATATAAAAAAGAAGCAAATGGAGCATAAACAAGAGTTGATCGGTTTGCGGGATCTAAAAGATAAAATTGGATGAAGCCCTTTCATTTGGAATTAGCTTGGGAGCTTTTCATGAAAGTTATACAAAATTGAGTTAGCTTTCCAACGGAAGTGGTTCCATGTCATTCGCATCAGAAGTTCAAGAAATCCGAGCGATTTACTGATGACATATCTTTCCCGGAAAATACAGCGGTAATCTGGAGCGCTGAAAGATCGTGTCAAATGAAGATCTTCCCGCGCCCAGTTTAATATAAGGTCTTGATCAAAGTTGTATACAATTGAGTTAGATTCACGTGGGCGCCGGATTCATATCATTCGGAGATCTAGTTCAAGAGTTATGACCGATTTGGTGAAGACGTATCAAACCTTCACCAACCCCCACAACCTTCACCAAACCTTTGGTAGTCAAATATGGAAGCTGTCAACAAAAGAAGCTGTCAACAAAAGAAGCTGGATTTTTCAACAATGAAAGCTGGATGTGTCAACAATGGAAGCTTAACAACCCCTCACATCTTCTATAAATACCAATGTAATGAGAAGAACTAAAGAAATCAACTCACAATACAAACACATCTTCTACTCAAAGCTTAAACACTCTCTCTTTTCTTTATTTTCGTTTTTCTCTTTATGCTTATCAAGGATTGCTCATCATCTTCCATATAGTGAAGATTCCTTCTAAAACTCTTCCTCTTTTCTTATTTATTAAATTATGTCTTTCATTTCTATCATCTATTATTGTTATTTAATTATGTGTGAGTAATTCTATCATGGGTTAAGGGTTTGGTAGTTTATCATGTTTTGATTTAAAATATTGGAGATGTTTAAATCTAGAATTTAATTTATCCTCATGTTTTGAAAATAGTCTTAAAGCTAGAAGTGAGTTGGAAAACCATTTCTTGATTTTAGATAAATCGCTACCCGGAAGGGGATTGCGATTTGTCTTGTAATTTTCATCTCATGCTTTTCATTCTTAACCTATGGAAATAGAAGTCTAAGGTGAATTGTAATTAAAATGATCTTGAGTTCATAGTTTATAAATCTTCTATTTGCAATTGGGAAATTAGTTTAAATAAATGATTTATAAAAGGATTAGTGTCATGGAAATGAGCTAGTCTAATTTAAGTGATCATGATCTAGGAAATAAATTTATTTAATCGTTTTAAACATCATCTCTCAATTATCAAACATTTACGAATTACCAAACCCGAAAACCCATGTCTTAAATTCTGTTGTAATTTCTTGATTTAAATTCCGATTTTATTTGTGCTTTCTAGAATTCTTATAATTGTGATTCAAATTCTGTCCCGTAAATTGTTAAAATCATTTTCATCTTAATTTCTCTTTTAAAATTAATAGTTTTAATTATTTAGTTTCTAAAACCAAAAACCCAAAAAACTAAATCGCTTAGCTTAAATAGTTTCTTGAATTCTTAGTGTGTTATTCATTCTCCCTGTGGATTCGATCCTAAAGTGTTACATCGACATACCGTTATGATTGCGGTAGTGTACACACATTAGATTAATTGGTGTGGTAAAACACGCAAATCAACGAGGCGAGGAGAGATGCTTCATCGATGAAGATTAATTTTACCGAGGTGGAAAGGAAATTGATCTCGGCTTCGACCAAAATTGCGGATCTTGAAAACTGCTCTTACGGAAGAGACCGCAAAATCCGCGGACTTCGTGATCTGAATAGAGAACCATAAGACAAAGCTGGAAGCCGAGATAGCCTCCTTGAAGCGGAAAATCGAGGAGAAGAATGCCTTGCACGCAACCGAGATCAAAAAGGTTCGAAGGGATGCCAGGCGTGAATCGACTCGTAAGTTAGAGGATCGGATTTCTAAGCCGAGGGAGAGCATCGAGAAATTGAAGGATGCCAAAAATAAAGAGTTTGAGTTAGCAGGTTAACTGTAATATGCTACTCATCATTAATCTCCAGAAGGGAAAAGTCACATCTATCGAGGCCGAAGCGGATAAACTAAACTCTTGGAAAGCCGAGCTGGTTCGTCTCGACGAGGAGTGCGAGAGGGTTGAAACATGCTTAAGGGACGAGTTTAAACCTTCGCCTATCTCGGAAGATTCGGGATATTCTCTGCGTGATAGCTGATAACACCGTATTTTTACCCGTTTTACTATTTGATTTAAGAACGCTTTAATAAGTGTTTCATTCGCTTTTCTATGTTTTTATTAGGATTTTCGCATATTTGTAGTTTCAAGACTCTTTTCAGGTCACTTAGGCAAAAGCGTTGCAAATTGGAGAAAAACCAGATTTTCTGCTCAGAGTCAAACCGTCAGAAGTTCAATTGCCAAAGAAGTTCTTCTCACCGTCTGATCCAGCCCAATTTTTGAGATATTCAAGAAGGACCAGCTACCTTTCCATTCCAACAGATTGAGGACGATCCAACGGTTCAATCAAAAGATACATCAAGATCAAGACGTCCCATCAGGCTACTTCCGGAGCAGTCCCAGCCGCGCCCAAGAGGCAATCCACCGCGGCCAGGAAGCCTCCACCCGCGGCCAAATGAAGGTTTGCCATGGCCAGATCCACTGGACCTGCGGCCAAGTGAAGGTTTGCCATGGCCAGATCCACTGGACCTGCGGCCAAGCTGATTTCGTCCCGTAAGCCCAATATCAAGGCTCGTTCCATTCCCGTCAAACTTAAAACCCTAAATACCGACGAAAGCAGAACAGAAGACCAATAAATATGTGTTTTAGAGACCTAATTTGGTGTGCCTTTTTTTAGTATGCCTTAGAGTGCTTGCTTTTACACCATTTCTACTTTAGTTTGCTTTACTTTTCGTTTGATACTCTTAGAGATTGGTAGAGAAGTTCTCTCCGGACATCGTTCTTAAAATTGAGAGCCTTCTTCTTCCATCTCCTGCTTTAATTTAAGTATTACTTTCGTGCTTTTTTTCATTACTTTTGCACTTACTTTTATATCTCTTTTCTTACGCTTTAGTTTGATACAAATCGAGATTGGTGAAGAGGTTTTCTCTGGACTTAGTTCTTAAAATCGAGAACCCTCTTCCATAAATCTCCTGTTTTTATTTAATTATGTCTTTCAATTCTAGTATGTCCGAGTAGTTTAATCGTTGGGTTTAAAGGGATTATCAAAGGGGAATTCTATGTTCGATAAGGATTTCACATGGTAAAACTAGCCGATTTCTAGAGTTCTTTCTTATAGATCGTTGTTAATGCTAAATATAGCGTCATGAACTAGAGGTGATTCATAGGTGTTAAAGAACCACCAAAAGTGCTGAATCTAAATACCCGATCCGTTCATCTATAAGAGCGTGTCGCGTCGTAAGATATGGAAGTATACTTACAGAGTGCCGTGAACTAAGAAGAACTAGCGCGAACAACACGATTTTCAACGCAGCCAGAGACGAAAGCTACTGGTCGAGTGTATAGATTGTTGGTGCGTAGGATGTACAAAAGTAGGCTACGCCATTTATTCTGTTCAGTTCGTGGAGTTAAAATCTAGAAATTTTGTTACTAAGAGTTTAGGGACCGTGATTGAATCGAGCATACCCCTAGATATCCCTGTCGACCCAACACCATTTTATTATTGTTTACAAATCATTTTCCCTTTACTTTCAAGCCATCGATTTTCATACCTAGTTTTTAAGCAATTTTCTGTTATTCTGTTCTTTACAATTTTTGTGACAAAAACCCCTATAAAACTTATTCTCGTTCTAGACTTCCTTACTATTCTCTGTCTAAGGTCTCATAGAACAACATTCCCTCCCTATGGATCGATACCTAAAGTACTACAGCCGGGAAAGGAGACATCACTGTCATGACAAACAAATAAGAGAAAGTCATCAAAGATGTATTTCTAGTACCTGGATGGGAGAAGAATTTGCTAAGTGTTCCGCAAATCATATCTCGCGGATATCGCGTCTTATTCGAGAACAAATGATGCATAATCTTAGATCCGATAGGGAAGAAGATTACAGAGATAAAAAATGGTGCATAAAAGCTTTCCAATCAAATGGAACTCTCAAGAAAGTGCCATGGTTACCCGTGAAGAAGAAGAAGAAGAAGCAATAGAATTATGGCCTATAAGATTTATAAGATTTGGTCACGTGGGAAATTCAAGATTACAACAAATGCAAAATAAGAAAATGGTAATTGGATTACCAAGGTTTCAATTGAACAAAGAAATGTGTGGAGCATGCAACTTGGGAAGCAAGCAAGAGATGCGTTTCCAAAGGAGTCTCAAACAAAAACAAAGGAGAAACTTCAGATCGTTCACACCGACATTTGCGGTCTGATGCAAACCGCATCACTTGATGGAAGTCGGTGCTTCTTGTTGTTTGTGGATGATTATACTCACATGTGTTGGGTATATTTTATCAAGTACAAGTCGGAAGCTCTCTTAATATTCCAAAAATTCAAAGCCTTAGTAGAGACTTAATCGGGATGTCTTATCAAGAAAGTTACGATCCGATGGCGGTGGTGAATTAACTTCAAGTGAATTCAACAAATTCTGTCAACAATGTAGAATCGAGAGACAAGTGACGGTGCCGTATTCGCCTCAGTAAAACGGTGTTGCGGAACGTAAAAATCGATCACTTCTGGAGATGGCGAGAACCATGATTACAGATCAAGGATTACTACATAAACTGTGGCCAGAAGTTGTGTATACATCGGCGTATTTGCAAAATCGCTTACCCACAAAGGCAATCGAGGATGACATCACACCTATTGAGAAGTGGAGTGGGCATAAACCGACAGTTGGACACTTGAAGATCTTTGGAAGCTTATGCTTTGTACATGTGCCCGATGAGAAGAGAAGCAAACTAGATGAGAAAGCCAAACGTAGAATTTTCATTGGTTATAGTAGCCAATCTAAAGGCTACAGAGTGCTCATCTTACAAAATGAAAAAGTGGAGATATCAAGGGACGTGACATTTGAAGAAGGAAGAAAGTGGGATTGGGAAAGACACGAAGAAGTCAAAAAAATTTTTGTCTTGCCCAAAAAAAATCAAGAGCCACAAACGGAGCAAGTTCAAGGAATTTCCAGCCGTATTCACTTTCAACTAAACGATGGTGATAACAATGAAGAAGGAGAGACTTCGGAGAAGAAATTAAGAAGATAGAGAAGAACCAAACGTGGCTACTTGTAGAAAAACCGGAGAAGAAGAATATCATTGGCGTGAAGTGGATATATCGTATCAACACGGATGCGAATGAAAATCCAACCAAGTATAAAGCAAGGTTAGTTGCAAGAGGGTTTTCTTTATTTTTTTTCAAGTTTTTCATTAAAGTAGGAATACGTTTTGAGGGAATGATGAAAGAAATCCATGATGATAACCTACCAATGTGCTTCTACGCTATTTCCTAGTAACATGCTATTTCGTAATTTGGTTCTAGACTAGGCGGTAGCTAGAGTTTCTGTTAATGCGAAATCCCCAGAGGAATTTAGACCGTAGAGATTCTTTAGGATGGAATATACTAGCTCTATTATACTTGGACTTTAAATTGACTTAATTTTCTCATCAAAGGTTTAGGCAAAGATAACGAATCATACATTCATGGCGTTCTTTTACCTTTTACCTCTCTTTGTCGTACATGAATGGCCAGTTCATCTTTAGTTGGTACCCCACCCGAAACTTAACCATTGTTCAAACCTCATGCATCTCTCTTTGTGTCTTACTTGGACTTAGAGGAATTTAGACCGTAGAGATTCTTTAGGATGGAATATACTAGCTCTATTATACTTGGACTTTAAATTGACTTAATTTTCTCATCAAAGGTTTAGGCAAAGATAACGAATCATACATTCATGACGTTCTTTTACCTTTTACCTCTTTTTGTCGTACATGAATGGCCAGTTCATCTTTAGTTGGTACCCCACCCGAAACTTAACCATTGTTCAAACCTCATGCATCTCTCTTTGTGTCTTATGTGCAGATATGTGCAAAAACGCCGGAAAGGGAGGAACGACACAGTTTTCAGTCCCTAAAGATGAAGACTATACGCGATTGGTGGGGGTAAATTTAACAAAGACGAGAGCTTGGTTCTGCCTTGGAAAACTCAAAAACCTAGTAAACTTTCGTGCCCCTAAGACTCTATCTCAATAAAGGCGTTTCTCCCTTTCAAAAAAAAAAAAAAAAAAAAAAAAGATATCGAAAATAATTGAAAGGGAAAGGAAACAAGAGCCTAAAAATAGTCTAGGTTGGTTGAAATACTTATGAGGCACCCATGGTTCGTTTATAAGAAGTCTATCATTCTGAGCCCACATAAAATTCTAAGTCTGGGGGAATGACATAAAACTTCTGTTTTTGGAGAAAGGAGGAAGTGCAACATTTTTACGCAAGAAGAAGTGACTAGAAGCTGTGGTTCTCAATAGGTCATTCCTCTCTTGCTGTTTTGCATAATATTTCGCACCCTCCGGTGAAATTACGGTAACCTGAAACACTCTTTACCTCACCTCTAAATGCCTTTAATACCTAGCATCGATTGTCTTGGTTTGATCCTTTTGATGAGAATTTCACATATATGCTTAATGAATTTAGAGAGCTAGTTGACCAGATTTTTGGATTTTGAAAGTTTATATTTCGTATGACGGATACAGTGGACTAATGTTACGGAAACTTCTGGTGAGAATTTTCTAGGCTAAGTTGCGATTGATGTAGTTCGATGGTTATGGTTAAAAAGGATGGTCTCCGAGATTTCTAGTTCCCTATGATTTTTGTTTGATCATTTCCAAGCTTAGGTTTTGTTTTGTTTGAGGACAAACAAGGTTTAAGTCTGGGGGTGTGATATCACCGTATTTTTACCCATTTTACTCCTTATTTAAGAACACTTTAATAAGTGTTTCATTCGCTTTTCTATGTTTTTATTACGGTTTTCACATAATTGTAGTTTCAAGACTCTTTTCAGGTCACTTAAGCAAAAGCGTTGCAAATTGGAGAAAAACCAGATTTTCTGCTCAGAGTCAAACCGTCAGAAGTTCAATTGCCAAAGAGGTTCTTTTCACCGTCTGATCCAGCCCAATTTTGGAGATATTCAAGAAGGACCAACTACCTTTCCATTCCAATAGATTTGAGGACGATCCAACGGTTATTCAAAAGATACATCAAGATCAAGACGTCCCATCATGCCACTTCCGGAGCAGTCCCAGCCGCGGCCAGGACGCCTCGACTCGCGGCCAAGTGAAGGTTTGCCGTGGCCAGACCCACTGGACCCGCAGCCAAGCTGATTTCGTCCCTTAAGCCCAATTTCAAGGCCCGTTCAATTCCCGTCAACTTAAAACCCTAAAGACCGACGAAAGCAGAAGAGAAGACCTATAAATATGTGTTTTAGAGACCTAATTTGGTGTGCCTTTTTTTAGTATGCCTTAGAGTGCTTGCTTTTACACAATTTTTAGTTTAGTTTGCTTTACTTTTTGTTCTTACTTTTTGCACTTTACTTTTTGTTCGATACTCTTAGAGATTGGTAGAGAAGTTCTCTCCGGACATCGTTCTTAAATTTGAGAGCCTTTTTCTTCCATCTCATGCTTTAATTTAAGTATTACTTTCGTGCTTTTTCTTCATTACTTTTGTACTTACTTTTACGTCTCTTTTCTTACGAAGAAGAACCAGCGCGAACAGCAGGATTTTCCGTGCAGCCAGAGACGAAAGCTACTGGTCGAGTATATAGATTGTTGGTGCGTAGGATGTACAAAAGTAGGCTACGCCGTTTATTATGTTCAGTTCGTGGAGTTAAAATCTAGAAACTTTGTTACTAAGAGCTTATGGACCGTGCTTGAATCGAGCATACCCCTAGATATCCATGTCGACCCAACATAATTTTATTATTGTTTACAAATCATTTTCCCCTTTACTTTCAAGCCATCGATTTTCATACCTAGTTTTTAAGCAATTTTTTGTTTTTCCATTCTTTACAATTTTCGTGACAAAAACCCCTATAAAACTTATTCTCGTTCTAGACTTCCTTGCTATTCTCTGTCTAAGGTCTCATAGAACATCATTCCCTCTACGTCGATCGATACCTAAAGTACTACAACGCACGTCTATGCACTTGCAGAACGTACCTTTAGGTTTACAAATTTTGCCGTTCCTTTGAGTAAAACTAGAGATCTCATTCCTCAACTTCGCGGTTCTTGAAGATGAGAAGAATTTGGCTAGAAATGCCCTCTTGCACTCATCCCAAGTAGTGATCAAACCTTGAGGAAGACTCTTCTCCCATTGATGAGCCTTATCACCAAGAGAGAAGGGGAAGAGTCTCAACTTGAAGCTATCCTCCGATACACCGTTCATCTTCGTGAGACCACATATCCTATCAAATTGATCGATGTGGTCGAGAGGATCTTCCATGGCCAACCCGTGAAACTTATTGTTTTGCACCATGTTAATCAAAGCGGCTTTGACCTCGAAGTTGTTATTCTCGACCGGAGGAGCTTGGATACCTTGGCGATTCCGGTGAGCATCGCAGCATCACCCGCGCCAACCACGTCTTGAGCTCTAGGAGGGTGGTTTGGAACTCTCACGTTTTGGGCGGGTGGGTTTGGGTTGTGGCCATTCCCTCCTTGGCCGTGGTGGTTTCCATTACCACCTTGCCGTTGGTGTGGAAGGTTGTCCACATTGTCATGAACATTCCTAAGTGGAACCTCTTCAAAGTTATCCATGGCGTCCTCAACTTGTTGTTGTCGCACACATGCTCTCCTTGCTCTACTATCTCTTTCCAAAAGATCAATGTCGTCCCTTGGCTCTACTAAGTTGTCGTTGCCATGAGAAAGAGTATGCATGCACCTATAAGAAGAAGATAGCAATACTAAGTAGAGGATATTAGTAACCAACAAGAAAATAAGACTTAATCTCAAAAAGAACATAAATCTTAATGTTGAAATAAAAACCCAATCGGCAACGGCGCCAAATTGATAATTGTATTTTGCAAGTTTTGAGTCAATTACTCAATATACTATGTAGTATATGAGGTATCGAATCCTAATGGGCAAGATTTCAAGGCAATAAGAATGCAAAGCACTTCTTAAGTTAAGCTAAATAAAGAGGGGTTGTGATTTAACTAATGGACTAACAAACTAAAACAAGAACAGGAAATAGCAAATTAGACAAGTTGAAATTCAATAAATATAAGCGAATTCAAGGATGGGGTAATCGATTTCAGATGATCCATGGCTAATTCATGATGCTCAATACTTAAACAAGGCTAATCCCTAGGCAATAATCATTAAGTGTGACTAATCCTCTCTCAAGGTACTAATCACCATGCTAATTACTAATCCAAGATCAAATTGTCATTTGTGAATTACTAATTAGCAAGCATTAAGCGCAAACATTCAAGATCAACCAAATAAACACCCTAGACAACTACTCCCATAGGCTAGGAATGAATATCCCTTAATAAGTTCATCTAGGCATTTCATCGAACACCTTGTGGGTGTGAAATGCCATTTGATCTAAACAAGCTTTCTCAAGCAAATCTAGCATTAAGATCACTAATTAAGAAGGGAAATAAGATGATCTAACCCTAAACATCATGAATCAACCTAAATCTATCCCATCCTCAAACTCTAAAAGACTACTCACTAATCATCATGGTTTCAACTAATCCCATAAAAGAAGAGTTAAAACCCATGATCAAATGATTGGATGGTTAGAAAATAGAAGATAGATGGAGGGAATCGAGGAAAACAAAACTCAAATTGCATTAATCAAAAGGAGATATCTCTTACAAAATACTTAGAACCCTAAAAAGGGAAGATTTTTAGCAAGAGAAAAAGATAATCCATAAAAATTAGGTCTAAAAATATATATAGTGAATAGTGGTCGACCGGGTCAACCTGGGACAAACCGGGTACCGACCCGGTTAAAATGGGTAAAAAGAGGTCGAAGGTCAACACCGATGTCACTGGTTGGTACAACACATATGTGTAGCACCTGGGTTCTTGCATCGATCGAGCACACCGCCTTGTGACCTCGGTGTTGAAGTAAAGTTTGTTCGAGGGAGTGTGAGACACACCGATGTCACTGGTCGGTACTGCACGTTGGGGCTACGGGTGATTGGCTTCTGAAGTTGCACCGATCAGTCACACCGACTTGTGGAGTCGGTGTAATCCCCTGAAGCTTCAATACTGATGTCACATGTCAGTGTGGGAAGAGTTCTTGCGTGGTATTGAGCTGCCGAGGTTACACCGATTGGTGACCTCGGTGTCTTGGATCGCCAAGCCTCCTCATGACTTTGGCTTCCTTTCCTTGCTTCCAATCCGAACGGTCTCACGTCCCGAGTCTCGAGTCTCTTCCAAAGTACCTAGAATACGTTCCAAAACATGCAAAAACTCTCTAGGACCTAATGCAGCACCCTAAATCCTAATAAACACCAAAATGCCAAAGAAGGATGAGATTTAGTATGTGAATGTACTCAAATGCTAACTAAGATGCATGTTCAAGACATGAAAATTATGCAAATATCAACTACTCACACATAACTAAATCACAAAACAAAACCGAACAAAAGCAAGACATAATGAAAAGAAGAAGTTTGATGGAAGGAAATTAAGAAGATCTTCACTAAAATTGTGTAGATCTTGGATGATTCATGAGCCAAAGTGATAAGAGAAGAGAGAAGAAGTGTTTTTAAACAGTAAACAGAAGTTCTGATTGATGATTTTTCGTTTGTGGAAAGTTGGTAAGAAAGACAAACAAGTGTAGATTATATTACAAAAAGGGTTGGACCAAAAGTCAAGTGAAAAGTCGTAGCACAATCTTGGTCGGTTTGGGGATCGGTTTGCAACCGATCCCATGTGTTATTTTCTTGCCATTGACTTCTGCGATCGGTTTGCAACCGACCGGGCTTGATATTTTTGTGGGATCGACCTTGGTGATCGGTTTGCAACCAATCGCACGTTGATTTCCGGTCCTCTCGCTCTTCCTTCGATCTTTGCGGTTTTTCCTCGAACTTCAATCGTCTCTTTCATCCAAGTTGATCCAAGTCACTCCCAAACACCTGAAAAAGGCTCCAGCAAGCCAAAAAGAACACAAAAATGACTTAGGACATCTTGAATGCAATGTGACTCGTTTTGGAAAATATGAACGAAAGAAAATATGAGACTCAAGGTGGTAAAATACAATGATATCAACTCCCCCGGACTTGGCTTTTGCTTGTCCTCAAGCCAATAAAGCAAAGTAAGCGAAGAAGAGAGGTTTGAAGACGGGGACTCATATCCAAAAGGAAACACACAAAAATTTCAACTCAATGTCCTTAGGTAAACATGTCATAATGCAAAAATCGCTTATACTCTCACGAACTTCTCCATACCTATCGCAACTCGAATCTTTTACTCAAATGCCTAAGATTTCAGAATCTACAAGCATTCCTATCAACCAACTCTTTAACATTCATTTAAATCTTTTCAAGTGCGGTCTCACATAAGGGAATCTAAAACATTCTCAATCGGTTTTGGTGAGAAAGGCTTGAAAGCATAATGCACGAGGAGGTTCAAATTTTCCGGGTGACTTACTCTCACAAAAACGTAATGCATGGCAATTCGAAAAAGCAAGGAAGGAATAGAACAAAGATGTATCAAAGATTATCTTCCATCGTATCCTAGCTTTCTAATCTCTTGTTTTAAGCTCATTGCTTCGCAATCTCTTATCCCGTAAATAAAACGCGTAGCCCTTTTGGCTAGATATACACATTGTTCATAACCTCATTTCTTTTTCTTTTGTTAACACTCTAGGGGAATTTCTCCTCTTAGTCTAAACTCTTATTCTCTCTTCTCTCTTTTTGTTTTTTGTTTTTTTTTTTTTTTATTAATTGAGAGTTTAGACAACTTTGAATACACGATCCTTTCCTAGAGTTTCTCGCTTTCTTTTCTATTTTCTTTTCACACCTTAGGCTCTTTCTTTAGCCTTGAACCGATTTTCTCTCACCCTCTTCCTCACTTCACTCACCATTCAATTCAACTTATCTTAACCATTCTATTTCTCAATTCCCAAGTCATTCATCTAAGGAAGATAAGCTTTGTCGTTCCTTTCTCTTATAAGATTTTTCAATTGTATGCATTTTCAAGAAAAAAAGCCTCACTCACAAATAATAAGGGTTTGAAACAATTGGCTTAGGTGATTAGGTGGGGAACTACCCTAAAAATGAGGATAGCTACTCTAATTAGCACAAGAGTGGCAAAGTGGATAAGAAAATTCGAGTATATATATTAAGACCATGAGAATGCATTTCGACCCCTTAGGCAAGACATTTAATGTTCAAGTTAGGTTCAAGTAAATAGAGTTGGAATCAAATCACAGCAAGCTTTATCCTAATCAAAGACAAGCAAGCCAAGAGATCAAAGCATTGATTTTCCAATTTTTCAAAGCGGTTTATGCATCATAACATGTTTAATAAGGGCAATGTTTTCAAAGTTCATGTGTTTAATCATTGTCCCTTATCAAATGAGTGCAATCCTACATGTTTCTAGACTCAATCCTATTAAAAAAGAAGAATGAAAAATCAATCCTAAATGAGAATTTTTTTTTTTTTTTTTATGATGCAAATGAAAAAAATGAAAAATAAAACAAACTCAAATTAGTACTCTCCCCCGGACTTGACACCGTCTCGGTGTATCACAAGCTCGAGAAATATCACAAAAGAAAGAAAAACGAAAAACGAAAATAAAAAGAAAGATGTCTTAAAATAGAATATCTCACAATGTTTTTGATTTCTCTTTTCTTTCTAGGCTTGGTGGGATGTGCTTGGGCGCGCCTCGGGGTTGGCGGACTCAGTTGCCTCGTCATCGATCTGCTTGTCTTGGTTGGACTCCGCTTCTTCTTCATCGGACGAGGAGACGTAGTTGGGCTGTTGGAGCTCCTTGAGCTTGCGGAAATAGCTTCTTCTGGACCTCGTTGATTTTCCTTTTCATCTTGTTGATCTTCATCTGCATCTTGTACGCTTGATGAATAATCTTTTCCCTCTTAGTTTTTGGGTTGAAGTTGATCTCGGGAAGGTCGTAGTTGATGACCCCGTAAAGATCGTCGCTCGGCTCCTCACTCATCGGAGTGTCTCCTTCGGTAGTTTGTTGTTGGTCGTCTTCGACGATGACATCAAGAAACTCGTCATCTCGCAGCCTGAACTCAATGTTCTCCAATCCAAAAAGTGTTGTTCTCGCGGTGTTTGGCAGCTTGTAGGTCCTCGCCCTTTTGCTTGCGTCGTTCAACTTGTAGATGAACTCCATATTGTCGTTGCCTCCTTTCAAGAACCAATTCGTGACGAGGTATTTGCGGTCGAGGTAGTTGCGGCTTGTGTTGGGTGTATAGCGACGTAGGTCGACTCCCGCTTTTCTAGGAGCGGTGTAAGGAACCCTCCTAACCATAGATGTGGCTTCTTCGCCATCTTAGCCCAAGGCATGAAACTCACGAGTCGTGTCGCTAGGAGACTCCCATAGTTCACATTATCCCCCAACTCGTCGTCAATGGAATCTCCGTCGCCATCTCTCAACAAACCCTTGATCCCTTGGTAGATCAAACAGAGCTCGTCTAATTTCACCGCTCCTGTCTCATTCCTCGCGTAGAAGGTGTTTGCTAGCAGCTTGCAAACATATCGGAGCACCGGGTTCTCACAGCAGTCATCTTCGCGCTGGGACTCGAGTAAAAGCCCTTTGCGATACTTCTCCACACCGTATTCCCAACATACAACACCGGGAACTGGACTTGGGTCTTCTTTGCGAACATGTACGCTTCACACACATCAAAGATGGACAACGCATACTCATTGTCATCCACCTTGAATCGTAGCATTCCTTCTTGCGCTTTCTACTCCATCGGGTCCTTGTAATCAATCGCCGCGGTTGCCAATAAATGCATGACCGGGTGTTTGTATGTTGGTGAGTACATCCTCGTCAAAACTCCCATACCAATCGAGTCCAAGAACGTGCTCACGTCATCCAATAAACCCATCCTCGCTAACATCTCGTGATCGGGAAACCGCGTCGAGTGGATCTTAAATTTCTCAAACACCTTTAGAAATTTCTTCTCATTCGCTGTCCACACCACATGGACTCGTTCCCTCGCTTCGCTACCACTCGATTCCCTCGATCTTTTGGTACTTCTCTTTGTTGAGTCTCCCCTTTGAACGTTTTTGCCCGTCGCGTTTCTTCCTCTCGTTCCCATTTTCCTACGAAATTCAATTGGTAATTAAGAAAATGACAATTCATAATTAAGCAACAGTCACACCAAGAATCGAGAGCATAATCTCAACAATTTTTAGAATTCACCAATTTTCACAAATTCACAAATATTCCATCAAAAATCCAAAAGTCCCGTAATTTTGAGCTCATGGTGAATCAAAATCATTGTAATTATTTATGAAGTCCAAATGAATCAATCTCAATCAAAAACCCCAAAATTTTGACAAATCTCGTTTCCGAAAATCATCACTATTCACGCCAAGAACATATAAGGTTCATACTCGAAATTTCACCATTAAAACTCGAAATTAGTCCATGATTCAATCACTCCTAGCCTAATCGACCATAACCCAGTCATATTCAAGCAATTTTCGATCCTAAAACAAGCAATCTCATGATTTCTCAAATTTAGAACAAACCTTGTTTTTTGATGGAAAAAGGGGTTAGATGATGAACATACCTTGTTGTTGATGAAGTGGGTTGGTCGAAATTGGTAGTGGATGGGATTGTGCTCGAAAAATGATTGAAAACGGTGAAGATTTGGTAGCGGTCAAAAATAGAGAGAGTTATCTCTTTTTTTATTTTTTAGTTTTCGCGGTGAAGGGAGGAAGAAGATGAACGGGATCGGGTTTAATCCCGTTTTTTTTTTTTTTTTTTTTTACTTACCTGGGCACGGGATCGGTTGCAAACCGATCTGAGAACCCATCGGAGTTTTGGGCTAACTGATCGCATTTTTGAAAACGATTTGAAAAACCGATATGGGCAAATTCTGATCGGTTGCAAACCAATCTGGTAATCGATCCGGCATGTCTGTATTTGTGACTTTTCTCGTTTTGATCCCGAATGTTCTCCTGCGAATCTCCATGCCCTATAACACTAAAACACACTAAAACAAAGAATAAATCAAGCTTAAAACAAACATATAAACATATGCACAAGGGATACCATGGGATTGCCTCCCAAGCGCGCTTGTTTTAAGTCACTAAACTTGACTTTGTTGACGCCTCATGCGTTTTGGGGTCGGAGAGAGGACCGTGGCTTGTTCCTCGATCGTAGCGTCTACCGGCTTGCAATGCTGTCCATTCACTGTGAAGTCTCCCCCGGACTTGTTCCACAATACTATCGTTCCATAGGGATGGGCTTCTTTGATTGTGAACGGTCCCGACTGTCTCGACTTTAACTTCCCGGGAAACAATCTCAACCTTGAGTTGAACTGCAGCACTTGGTCCCCGGTTTTGAAGTCTCTTTTCACGATCTTTTTGTCGTGGAAGGCTTTCGTCTGTTCTTTGTAAATCTTTGAGCTCTCATAAGCTCCTTGTCGGGTTTCTTCAAGCTCTTCCAATTGTATCAGCCTCTTCTCAGAGGCTGTCTTGAGGTCAAAGTTAAGGAGTTTGGTTGCCCATAACGCCTTGTATTCCATTTCCACTGGTAGGTGGCATGACTTCCCGTAAAGCAGGTTGAACGGGGTCGTTCCAATTGGCGTCTTGTAGGCGGTTCGATACGCCCATAGTGCGTCATCTAGCTTGGTGGCCCAATCCTTCTTCGTTTTGCCCACCGTCTTCTCCAGAATTGCTTTGATCTGGCGGATCAAAACTTCGACTTGACTGCTCGTCTGAGGGTGGTAAGGTGTTGCAACCTTATGCTTGACCCCATGTCTCTTCAAAAGCCCTTCAAATACGTTGTTGATGAAGTGGCTTCCTCCCTCACTTATCACCACTCTTGGAACTCCGAACCTTGGAAAAATGATGCTCTTAAACAATTTCACAACAACCTTAGCATCATTTGTTGGACTTGCTATGGCTTCCACCCATTTTGATACATAGTTAACCGCTACAAGGATGTATTGGTTGCCATACGAGGACGGGAACGGTCCCATAAAATCAATGCCCCAAACGTCAAACACCTCGACTTCAAGAATTGGGTTTTGAGGCGTTTCATTCCTCTTGCTTATGTTGCCTCTCCTTTGGCATGCATCACACTTAGATATGTACTCGTAAGCATCCTTAAACATTGTAGGCCACCATAATCCCGCTTGTAGAGCTTTTTGGACAGTCTTGAATGTTGCAAAGTATCCTCCATAGTTCAATCCGTGACAGCTAAACAAAATCCCGGAAGTCTCCTCTTCCGAAATGCATCTTCTATAGAGTCCATCGTTGCAACGCCTATAGAGATAAGGCTCGTCTTTAAAATATTGTATCTTTGTAGAATTTCTTCTTTGAATACCCTTCTAGATTCGGTGGTTCTTTCTTGATTGTCAAAAAAGGTGACAAAATCTGCATACCAAGGCAAGCTGACCTCCATGGTATTCATCGACAACAATTCTTTCATCATAAAATCCGCCTTGTGCAAAGCTCGGATCAGGTTCACTTGTTCTTCGGGCAATGAGTCATCGATGGGAATTGTCTCCTCATTTCTCATCCTTGATAAATGATCAGCTACTCCATTCTCAATCCCCTTTTTGTCTTTGATCTCAAGGTCGAACTCTTGTCCGAGAAGAATTCACCTCAACAATCTCGGCGTGGCATCTTTCTTAGCCAGCAAATATCTTAACGCAGCATGGTCGGTGTGCACAATGACTTTCGAACCCACCAAGTAAAATCGAAATTTTTTCTCGAAGGAATAGACAATCTCCAAGAGTTCCTTCTCTGTTGTCGCATATCTCACTTGTGCATCGTCTAGAGTCCGACTTGTGTAATAGATCACATGGAGCTTTTTATCCTTCTTTTGTCCCAATACTGCCAGCTTGAGATTAACAAAATTACAAACAGCAAACTCGAGTGGTTTAGGAAGAAGCTGAAGAAGATGCCAAGGTATGTGTCTGATGAAGAGGCAGTGGAACAAGAAGAGGACGAGAAAAATGCAGCTGAGACTGATGACGACAGAACTGAGCACGACCATGACGGAGCACCAAACGAGTTCGAACAAGGAGAACCAAGCTCCGCAAACACATAACTCCAAAAGAGAAGTTTTTCTAAACTTTGTATCACGCAATTTGGTTTTATTTTCATTTACTCTTGGACTTTGTGTGATGTTTTTCCATCTCTCTTTCTTATTTTCTCACCGAGACGGTGAGAAGTAAGTCCGGGGGAAGGGTACTCAGTACTAATTAGTATTTTTTTTGTTTTGTTTTATCTTTTTGGCATTCATTTGCATTTGCATAAAAAAAATCAAAACAAAAATTTTCTTTCCCATGTAGTTTATCATTTGTCAATTTTTAGAATCGAGTCTAGAAACATGTAGGATTGCATTCATATGCACATGGGACAATGATTAAATTTTTCCTTGAAAAGAAATTGCGTGAATTTTGAAAGCATTGCCCTTGTTAATCGTATCATGATGCATGAACCGTTTCGAAAATTTGGAAAATCCATGCTTTGATCTCTTGGCTCGAAAATTGAGTTCTTAGTTGACGCTTGCTTAATTGTTATCCAACTCTAGATCAACTTGAACTTAATTTGGACTAAATACTCTCACTTTGGGGTTCGAAATGCATGATCATGGTTTTAAAATTCATTCGAGTTTTCTTATCCATTTCACCACTCTTTGCTAACTCGAATGACCATTTTCATCTTTAAAATGGTTCCGTACCCTTACCCAATACCTCCTTTAAAGCCAAGTAATTTTTCGATTGAGTGAGGCCTCTTTCCTATGCTTTCATGTGCAAAATCTTTCGAGATAAGGAACGACGAGTTCTTCTCTTTCATTAAAGCTAGTCTAGAGAACCAAGAGACTAGTTTAGAAGGGGTTTGAAAAGATTTGGGTTGATTGATGTTAATGAAGATAAAAAAAAAAAAAAAAAAAAGAGTCTTCATACGAGAAAAGTCGTTAGATAGTCAAAGAAAATAAGCCAAGATTGAAAAAGAAAAATATCTGGCGAGTAAAAAAAACTCAAGAGAGAAAAAGGAAAGAAGAAGAAAAAAAATGGATCAAAGCGTTTTATGATCTAATTTAGCTTCTTAGAGTTTGTGATTTGGGATGTGCCTATCAAAAGGAAGGGTCAAGTCTAGGCAAAATTCGAATGATTAGGCAGCTAAAAGGGTAGAGAAATGGAAGAGAAACTCGTATGCATCAATTGTTCCCAATCTCTACTGCTTTTGTGTAATGACTTGCATTAATTCTTGAGAAAAACCAAACACATTTGAAACCGTACTTTTGTCCGCTTAACCTTTTTCCACCAAGCCGATTGATTGTGATTTCGACTCCCATTGTGAGACCGCACTTGAAACGAGCTAATTGAATGTTAAAGAGTTGGTATGCATGATTGTGAGAAGATGCTTTGGATTCGATTCTAGAGTAGAAGATTCGAGTAGCGATGAGTATGGAGAAGTTCGCTAGAGTAGGAGCGATTTGTGCATTATGATACTTTTACCTAAGGACATAGGGTTCAAAGCTTTCACGTGTTTTCTTTTGGATATGAGCCTCATTTCCAAATCTCTCTCGGTTTCCTTTTCTTCGTTTGCTTGAGGGCAAGCAAAGGACAAGTCCGGGGGGGTTGATATGTGTCATTTTTGCATGCTTTAAACCCCTTATTTTGGTGTGTTTTGTCCTCATTCGTACATTCTTTGTAACATATCCATTCATAAATGTCTCATTTAGCTTTAGGAGTGTGTTTTAGAGTCTTAGGCTGTGCATTTGCATGTACATACCATTTTAAGTCGTTTTCAGGTACTTCTGGAGTTAGTAGGATGTGGAGAACCGACATGGAAGGACAACAGGGCAAGAAAGAAGAGGAAAAGATGACGGAGTCCCTGAGAAGCCGTTTTATCGGCCACCTGGCCGATAAAAGGGACCGGTAGAATGCCCATCTCGTGCAAAGAAGATTTGCATCTTCTGGTAAGGTTTTATCGGCCACCTGGCCGATAAACCCAACCGATAAAAAGGAAGATCACCAAGCCGAGGACGTCAAAAAAATCAGTAAAATTGACTAGGATAGCATAATGAAAAAATCATGATAGTTAGTTGATTTATCATTATTATTAATCTAGGATAGCATCATGTTTTTTTTTTCTACTACTACTTAAGTTTATTGTAGGAGTATTTTCATAGTTTTTTTAGTTTTATTTATTTGAACATTGTAACTCAATGGATTATGTATTTTAGCTTTTATTATAATATAATGATTTGCAATTATTTTGTTTTTATAGAATATTATTTTAATTAATATATATAATTTAATTAAAATTTAAAAAATAGACGAGATTTTTGATGTCATTAAAAAATGATTCAAAAACATCATCAGTAATAAAACTATAATGATACAAAAAAATACATTACTGTCATTTATAAAAACGACTCTTAAATTATTATCAATTACATGAATGATACAAATATTATCATCGGTTATTGATAAATGATACAAGTCTTACTAACACTTATAAAAACTGATACTCATCTTAGCATCACTTATTTTTAATTGATATAATTATTACATCAATTAAAATAACTGATATAAATATTTGAAATCAATTGTCATAAACGAAACAAATATTAACATTATTTATTTTGATCGAGGCAAATGTTAACATCATTTATTACAAGCGATACAAATTAACATCAATTACAATAAATGATGAAAATAGTTACATCAATCGTTAAAAGTGATGCAAAACATTAGAGTCACCACTTCTGGAATCAGTTTTATAAATGATGCAAACGAATTTGCATCAATCAAAAAATGATATAAACAAATATAATAAATGATATAACACACCTTATTTCTTGTAGTGTATGTTGCCAAACATTATGCTACGCCAAACATTTATTAAATATGTTGCCAAACATTTATTAAATCTATTATAAACTAAAAATTACAAATCAAACATATTTTAATCAATAACATTTATATTAGTTCTTATTTTTCATTTCACATTTTATATATTACAAAACATTTTATCCTGCACATATGTTCGCGTTTAGCTTAGTAAAGAACAACCATATAAAATTTTAAATATTTATCTCTAACTATCTAAACTCATAACAAACTTTTATATATTAATTTGTTGCAGATTCACAAAACATGAAATTGAAATTGGACCGATAGCACTAAAACATATAACTAACCAGCAAAACTAATCACATATATTCATAATCGTTTTAAAAGATAATTGTATGAAGAAATCTTCCTACTCGGATCGATTCGCTTGTGGCTGCCTTAGATATCCGGCCTGGGATAGAAACTTTCTAGTTATCAAAACACAATCAACTATAAGTTTTATCAAATTATTAACAAAATTATAACTCAACATAAAGGAAATGATCAAATAAACTATATTAACTTCAACTTTGATAACCATGTACTTTTTAAATTAACGTAAATCTATGTAAATAGAATTTCAAACAAAAAAAATGATAATTAACTAGCGTCTTATAATTAGGCTTTCAAGAACCACTAAGGCCACCTAATGCTGTCTAAGGCAGCCTAAAATTGCATGGGACGCCTAAAACTGTCTAGAACTATTCTAACTGTTTAACAACAAAACGTTTAATTCTAACGTCTAGAAAATAATTGTTATGGTCTATGACCGCCTAAACATAGGCACTGTCTAGACCGGTTTTTTTTTGAGTGATTTGCATCAATATTACATTTTGGAGACCAAATTACGTAACTATAATCCATAAATTGTCAATTAGAAAACTAGCAGTAATCAACTGTCCAGTGAGTGGAGAAATGTCAAAAATACCTCTGCACATGGGTCTGCAAATGCTGCAATATTTTCTCTCTTTTGTCACTAAAAAACAAAATAGAAGACTGCTTTTTTTCTCTCTTGAAAAATTTATGGCAAACTATAAACACATAACATATGACTATTTTTTTCTCTCTCTTTACAAACCAGATGACTAATTTAGTGACTACTGACGAAGATAATTGCCAGTAGGTGACTACTGACGAAGATAGTTGTCTAAATTTAGATGTATATTTCATCACCAAATCACTAACATTAAATTATATAACAAAGAACTCGAGTATGTGACTACATATAAAAATAGTCGACAAAAAATATATGAATTATGTACGACAAACGATAAATACAGAAAGAGAAAATTTTGAAGCATTAAAACACCATAGTTATATAGGTACTCGAGTAGGTGACTACTCACGAAATAGTCGTCTAAATGTAGACGACTATTTCATCATCAAATCACTAACATTAAGTTCTGGAACAAACAACTTGATCGAGTATGTGACTACTGATAAAGATGGTTGCCAAAAAATAGATGAGTTATGTACACCAAATGATAAACACATAAGAAAATTTTTGAAGCATTAAAGCACCATTGTTATGTAGGTACTCGAGTAGGTGACTACTCATGAAATAGTCGTCAAATGTAGATAACTATTTCATCACCAAATCACTAACATTAAATTTTGCCACAAACAACTCGAGTATGTGGTTATCTATATATATAAAGTTGAATATGCTCTCTTCTCATGATGCCACATCATTTTCTCATACTCTAAAATTGTGACACATCATCAACTCATTTGTTAATTTTAAATTGCTAATATAATTTATTATATTTTGTGTTATTATACTTTAATTCTCATGGAACTATATATATAAAGTTGAATATGCTCTCTTCTCATGATGCCACATTATTTTCTCATACTCTAAAATTGTGACACATCCAACTCATTTGTTAATTTTAAATTGCTAATATAATTTATTATAATTTGTGTTATTATACTTTAATTCTCATGGTAACTATATCTATAAAGTTGAATATGCTCTCTTCTCATGATGCCACATCATTTTCTCATACTATAGAATTGTGATACACCATTAACTCATTTGTTAATTTTAAATTGCTAATATAACTTATTATATTTTGTGTTATTATACTTTTATTCTCATGATAACTATCATTCATTGATTTTACCAAAAATTTGAAAAGACATTTATTTATAAATTATAATATATATATA
>PKMM01034372.1:162183-234406 GCA_002933915.1 Eutrema heterophyllum
ATATATATATATACAATTCATCTTATTATATAAAGCAGAATATTTCAAAGTTAGTCACTCGCCTGATCACGACACGTGTCAAGTCAAACGATCAGATTTTGACATGTCTTTAATAAATTTTCAATTATATTTTAACACATATAAGATTAACATTAATAAAAGTAAAATTTAAAATCGGTTCCTAATCCTAAAAAAGTAAACCGAAAAAATAGTAGTTATGTTTAGATTAAAGAAATTAAACAAAATCTTATTATATAAAGCCAAAGTTAAAAAAAGAAAATTAAACAATAGTTTACAATCCTAAAAGCTAAAGTTTTTAAAAAGGAAAAAACAATTAGTATTTCTATTTAGATTAAGGAAATTAGAAAATGGAATACAATCCTAAAAAGAAAAGTAATTCTCATTCCCCACCTTTATATAACCGAATTGATAGCTTCTCAATTTCATAATCAAACAAACTTTTCGTAACATTTTTCGTCCATAAGATGCAGGGAACCTTTTGTCTAATAGAAGACATGGTTACGTAAAAAGAAAGTTCATGTTACGTAAAGATAAAAGCCTGATCGCGCCACTTGTCAAGTGAATCGATCAAATTCTAACATGGGTAAAAGAAATTTCCAAAACCAAAAATCCAATTAGTTTTGACACATAAATAGAAGGATAAGTTTATAATCGATTCATAATCCTACAAAATAAAATTACTAAACAAAAAATAAAAATAAAAAGTCAATTTATCCTAAAGCCAAATTGATTAAAAAAGAAAAATTAATAATGGAAAATTTTAAAATCGATTAATATATAAAAAATTTAAAAATTCGGAAAATTTAATAACCGATTCAAAATCTTAAAAGGTAAAGTTATTAAAAACTAAAAAAAAATATTAAATTTATTCTAAAAGACACAATTAATATAAAAAAGGAAAAAAATACACTTAGTTTTTCCATTTATATTAAGGAAACAACTAATTACTAATCCTAAAAAGAAAAAATTCTAATTTCTCGCCTCTATATAAACTACAATTTGGTAGTATGTCAATTACACACCAAAAAATTAAAATTCCAATAATCGTATCCAAAGTTATTTACTGCATATGCTTCACCAAATTTTTGCTTCAAGATATATATTTATTTCATCTAAAACTTTGTTTCTAAAGTTATGTATTATATATTTTTTACGGGTGATCTAATTTTGTTTTCTATTTTTTCGTTATTAATTTTTTTTAATAGGTTATAAAATATTAAATTACAAACCCGCATATATGCAGGTACTTATCTAGTATACATATAAAGCCGAATGTTTCAAAATTGATAATTCACCTGATCGTGACACGTGTCAAGTTAATTGATAAGATTTTGACATGTGTACAAATTACAAACTTGGGCTATTTCTCAAGTACCAATGCCTTCGGGGGTGTTTCCAATGTCATCGGGTTTTTTGAATTTTGATTATCTTTTCTAGCGTCTTCCGAAAGATATTCATAATAGAAATTTTCTTTGGATCATCTGGTATATCTAGAAAGCGAGGAATGATAAGGTTTTTTCAAATTTGGATAGAGATCTACAAGAAGTTCTTAAGATTGCGGATACTGAGCCAAAGGCATGGGAGTTTGCACAAATTATAGATCACAACATGGTGCCCCAAAATACGGATCTTCCTTCGATAATCTCGGTTATTGAAAGGTACTAATGTTACGTAGATGGCTCTTGGAAGGACACTGATAATTTTTCTAGATTAGGCTAGTATTGTTTTCAAGAAGACGTAGATGGATCGCTAATGGGGGCAAGAAATCTACGAAGAAGTCTATCTGCTTTACACACTACAAGAATACAGGCTATTTCCGACGGCCATTTCCGTCGGAAGTCCGTCGGAAAAGGGTGGTTTCCGACGGATTTCCGACGGATATTGTCTGTCGGTTCCAGTTCGTCGGAAATTAATATCCGTCGGAAATCCGTCGGATTATTCCGACGGAACTTAGTCGTCGGAAATGGGTCGGAATATTCCGACGGATTACCGACGGCGATTTGTCCGACGGATATTCCGACAGATGATAGGTCGGGATAAAACGTCGGACATCCGTCGGAAACCAGTCGGATATATTTCCGACGGAACAAATTTCCGACGGATATTCCGACGGATTTTGATCGGAAGTTAACGTTGGAAATCCGTCGGAAAGTCGTCGGTAATATTTCCGACGGCTTTCCGACGGATGTAATTTCCGACGGATTTCCGACGGATTTTGATTTGATTATAATTTTTTTTTTGGAGATTTAATAAATTATTATTATATATAATTAAGTGAAATTATTTTTAAAAAAAGAAATTAATTAATAAAAATTTATTATCATAATAAAAAATAATTCATTAAACATAATATTTTAATGTTCAAAAAAAAAAAAATTNTATATATATATAAAGGAGAATATCCTGATTTATTATATTTTATGTTATTATATTTTAATTCTCATGGTAATTATCGTTCATTGATTTTAACAAGAATTTGAAAATATATTTCTTTATAAATGATAGCTTATATATATTGATGCATTTCTTCATTATTATTAAAAATGACGTATTTTATTTAAATGATTAGATAGATATGGATAGTAAACCATAAAATTCTAGGATAATTGGATTTGGTAAAACCAAATCCAAGAAATAAATTTCCGGATCCAAGTTTGTTAATATTTACGAATATCCAAATTCGTTTCAAAACAGTTAAAAAAACTAAAATATAAGAAAAAAATATAAATTTTAAGAATATTAAAATATTAAATTATATAACTTTACTCTCTTTATTCCTTGACTTTGATCTCTTACTGAAAACATCTCATACCCTCCAGCTTTTGAATTTTCTTCGTCCATATATTCATGAGAAAGAGTGGTAGCGTCGGATTCGTCTCCGAAACTTCAGGTTTTAAATTTTGTAAACCTAAAGGTTCTGCAAGTGCACAGATGTGCGTTGTAGTACTTTAGGTATCGATCCACATGGAGGGAATGTTGTTATATGAGACCTTAGACAGAGAATAGCAAGGAAGTCTAGAACGAGAATAAGTTTTATAGGGGTTTTTGTCACGAAAATTGTAAAGAACGGAAAAACGGAAAATTGCTTAAAAACTAGGTATGAAAATCGATGGCAATAAACTAAAGAGAATAACAATTTGTAAACTATATTAAAACGGTGTTGGGTCGACAGGGATAACTAGGAGTATGCTCGATTCAACCACGGTCCCTAAGCTCTTAGTAACAAAGTTTCTAGATTTTAACTACACGAAGTAAACAAAATAAATGGCGTAGCCTACTTTCGTACATCCTACGCACCAACAATCTATACATTCGACCAGTAGCTTTCTTCTCTGGCCGCGCAGAAAATCGTGCTGTTTGCGCTGGTTCGTCTTAGTTCACGGCACTCCGTAAGTATACTTTTGTATCTTATGACGCGACATGGTCTTATAGATGAACGGTTCGGGTATTTAGATTCATAACTTTTGGTGGTTCTTTAACACCTATGAATCACCTCTAGTTCATGACGCTAGATTTAGCATTAACAACGATCTATAAGAAAGAGCTCTAGAAATCGGCTAGGGTTTTACCTCGTGAAATCCTTATCGAACATAGAATTCCCCTTTGAGAACCCCTTTAAATCCAACGATTAAACTACTTGGACATACTAGAATTGAAAGACATAATTAAATAAAAACAAGAGATTGATGGAAGAAGAAGGCTGTTAAATTTAAGAACGATGTCCGGAGAGAACTTCTCTACCAATCTCTAAGAGTATCGAACGAAAAGTAAGAACAAAAAGTAAAGCAAACTAAACTAAGAGTGGTGTAAAAGCAAGCACACTAGAACAGAAAGTAATGCATAAAGTAAATTAAATAAAGAGCAGGAGATTGGTGAAGGAGCCTCTCTATTTTAAGAACAAAGTATGGAGAGAACTTCTCCACCAATCTCGAAAGTAAGGACAAAAGCTTAAGAAAAGTAATGCAAAAAGTTGTTCTATGGTTGCTTTCCCTACGGTTCTTTGAAATTATGGCCGTAAAACATGTATTTATAGGTCTTCAACTCTTGCTTTCGTCGTCTTTAGGGTTTTGAGTTGACATGATATGAACGGGCCTTGAAATTGGGCTTCCGGGACGTAATCACTTGGCCGCGGGTCCAGTGGGTCTTGCCGCGGCGAACTTTCACTTAGCCGCGGGTGGAGGCTTCCTGGCCGCGGCATATTGCCTCTTTGCCGCGGTTGGGACTGCTCTGAGAGTGGCATGATGAGACATCTTGATCTTGATGTATCTTTTGATTGAACCATTAGATCGTCCTCAAATATTTTGGAATGTAAAGGTAGCTGGTCCTTCTTGAATATATCCAAATTTGGGCTGGATCATACAGTGAGAAGAACCTCTTTGGCAATTGAACTTCTGACGGTTTGACCCTGAGCCGAAAATCTGGTTTTTCTCCAATTTGCAACGCTTTTGCCTAAGTGACCTGAAAAGAGTCTTGAAACTACAAATATGCGAAAACCGTAATAAAAACATAGAAAAGCGAATGAAACACATATTAAAACGTTCTTAAATAGATAGTAAAACGGGTAAAAACACGGCGTTATCACACCCCCAGACTTTAACTTTGTTTGTCCTCAAACAAAACAAAACCTAAGCTTGGAAATGATCAAACAAAAATCATAGGGAACTAGACATCTCGGAGACCGTCATTCTAAACCATAACCATCGAACTACATCAATCATAACCTAGCCTAGAAAATTCTCACCAGAAGTTCCCGTAACACTAGTCCACGGTATCCGTCATACGAAATATAAACTTTCAAAATCCAAAAATCAGGTCAACTAACTCTCTAAATTCATTAAGTGCAAACGTGAACTTCTCATCAAAAGGATCAAACCAAGACAATCGATGCTAGGTATTAAAGGCATTTAGAGGTGAGGTTAAAAGTGTTTCGGGTTACCGTAATTTCACCGGAGGGTGTGAGATATTATGCAAAACAGCAAGAGAGGAATGACCTATTGAGAACCACAGCTTCCAGTCACTTCTTCTTGCGTAAAAATGTTGCACTTCCTCCTTTCTCCCAAAACAGAAGTTTTATGTCATTCCCCCAGACTTAGAATTTTATGTGGGCTCGGAATGACATACTTCTTATAAACGACATGGATGCCTCATAAGTATTTCGACCAACCTAGACTCTTTTTAGGCTCTTGTTTCCCTTTCCTTTCTATTAGTTTAATTTTTATTTTATTTTTTGAAAGGGGAAAACGCCTTTATTGAGATAATCTTAGGGGCACAAAAGTTTACCATGTTTTTGAGTTTTCCAAGGCAGAACCAAACTCTCGTCTTTGTTGAATTCACCTCCACCAATCACGTATAGTCTTCGTCTCTAGTGACTGAAAACTGTGTCATTCCTCTCCGGCGTTTTTGCACATATCTGCAGATAAGACACATAGAGAGATGCATGATGTTTGAACAATGGTTAAGTTTCGGGTGGGGTACCAACTAAAGATGAGATGGCCATTCAGGTATGACAAAGAGTAAAAGGTAAAAGAACGTCTTGAATGTATGATTCGTTATCTTTGCCTAAACCTTTGATGAGAAAATTAAATCAAGTTAAAGTTCAAGTGTAATAGAGCTAGTATATTCCATCCTAAAGAATCTCTACGATCTAAATTCCTCTGGGGATTTCGCATTAACAGAAACTCTAGCTACTGCCTAGTCTAGAACCAAATTACGAAATAGCATGTTACTAGGAAATAGCGTAGAAGAACACTGGTCGGTTATCGTCATGGATTTCTTTCATCATTCCCTCAAAACGTATTCCTACTTTATTGAAAAACTTAAATTTTTTAAAGAAAAGAGCAAAAAATGCAAAATGCAAAGACTCATGAAAGAAAAGGTTATTAGTAAAGGATGAAATCCTCCCCCAGACTTAAATCACACTGTCCCCATGTGAAATAAATCGAGCAAGGACGAATAAATAGATGTATGTAATAATTGAAAAAAGTTTAAGGAAAAAGAAAACTTACCTGAAAGTGGTTGGGGTATGGATTTTGGGAATGGAATGGTGATGATTGGGAAGCAAAGGCTAAGTGTAGGGGAGTTGAGATATCATGGTTTTTACCCGCTTTTAACCATGACAAATGTCTTATTTATAGAGTCTTTTTAGTATTTTGGAGTCTTTACAGGTTTAGGTACGTTTGGAGCTGAATTGGAGATATTGGAGATATTGGAGCATTTTGGAGCCAAGCAAGGATCATGTAGCTGAAGGGTCGAGTTGAAGTCCTGGTGTCGATCGACACCATCCTGAAGAGTCGACACAGAAGCTTGGTATCGATCGATACTACTTATGGTGTCGGTCGATACCCATCGCATGAAGAGAAGGATCGCGACTTTTTACAAGTCTGATGAAATTGCACATTGGCCCAGAAGACTTTAATAATTACAAGAAGCCCCAGAACGTGTTTTAAGATTATAATTAGGTTTTTCAGCTACTTTTGTTGGCTAAGCTTTATTCTACTTTTGGTTTTGTTGAGAGAGCTTTTGAGGGAGACAAGTCTGAAACTCTGTTTGTCCGGGAGAAGATTTCGAACCCTTGGTTTACTCTCTTTATCATTACCTTTGAGTTCTATTCAATCATGTTGTTTTACTTAATCTCCATGTCTGAGTAGATCTCCTGTTAGGTTTAGGGTTCTCATAAGGGATCTCATTGAATGCTAGGTTAATTAGTTGGTTAGGATTCAAAATCTGAATTAGTTCTTCACCTTAGATTGTTCTTAAAGCTAATTCTAGATTGATCACCTGGAACTTAGATTTAGGTTAATCGATTAGGCATGACAGTGCAATTGATAATCTGATAGAATCTAGGGTGAGCAAAATAACTATATGCAAAGAGATTTGGTTTAGTTGTTTTGTGAACATATCAAACCTGGACTTAAAGCTAGTTTAGTCTTTAGGATTTGCAAAGAGATTTGGAATTCTAAGATTTAGACTTAGATAACTCTCGCAACGACAGTTGGTTAGTTATAGCTTAGTGATTTGAGTTTAAGAACCGGGCTTCACCTGAATCCTGATTAATTGGTTTATCTGCATTCTCTGATTTCCTAAGAAATACCCTGAACCTATCTCTCCTCCATTTGATTACAACTCTCTTAATTTCGTTTATTGCTTTCTGTTAAATTGAATCGCTTAGCGTAATTCAAATCTAATTGGTCTATTGAGTGATTTCTTGAGTCTATGTGGTTCGACCCCTAATATACTGCAACTACAGCTGTTAGTACTTTTAGGGTATTACATTTGAGCTTATCAAATTTGGCGCCGTTGCCGGGGACTCTTAATTCGCCATTAGATTTTTAGTCAAGAATTTTGACTAAGCCCGTGTATCTACCGACACTCGATCGATACCCTACGTTTTATTTTACTTTTTATTTTTGTTACTTATGTGCTTTGACTTTTGTGTTTCAGGTGTATGCCTAATCGCGAAACCAGAAGAAACATGAGCACTCGGCTAGTTAATCTTTCCCTTGAAGAACTAGCACTTTTGGAACGCACAAACAGGAAAGCAAAGACGCCAGCAGAGATGAACAATCCAGTGGTTTTGGTTCGTGATGATGCTGGAACTTTGAGAGACCAAGAGGGTCATTTGTGCAATGAGAGGGGGAATGACTTGATGGAGATGGAAACATCATTGTCCCTCCAGCTGTTGTGAATGTTGGGGATAATGTGGTTGATCGTGGTAGGACAATTGGAGAGTATAACAGGCCTGATCAGTTCTATGCCAATCGATCAGCGATTCGTCCACCTGCTTTCTAGAGGAATGACTTTGAGCTGAAACCTGCATACTTCCCTCTTGTGGGTCAACATCCTTTTCATGGTCTTTCTCATGAGCACCCCATGGATCACATTGAGAGGTTTGAGGACTTGGTTACTAGCATTAAGTACAATGATTTCCTTTTCTGTAAGCTTTTCCCATACTCTCTTAGTGGAGATGCATCTTATTGGCTTAAACAGTTGCCGCCTGGATCACTGACTACCTGGGAGGAGACTAAGAATGCCTTTTAAAACAATTTCTATGATGATGCACGATCCGAGGAGCTTAGGAACAAGATATCCCAATTTTCTCAAGGATCGACTGAGGCGTTTAAGGCTGCTTGGGTGAGATTCAGATCATATCAGAGGGATTGTCCACATCACGGATTCACTAAGGTTCAGTTGCTGGGTATCTTCTTCAGAGGGATTGACTGGAGGTATCAAATGGCTTTAGATGCTACGAGTAATGGGAACTTCAACACCAGATATCCTGACGATGCTTCTGTGCTTATTGAGAACTTGGCATCTAACAATAGTACCAAGATTGCAGACTTTGAGCGAAGAAAGCAGACTGGGGGCATGTATGGATCGCAGATTGCTGAGGTTCAAACTAAGTTGGATTCAAGCCAAGAAGGCTGTTCATTTTGCTGATGAGGTTGAGAATTTCGTTGAAGATGAAGTGGAAGATGTTAACTACGTTGGTGGTGCTGGTTTTCAAGGTCAGAGAAATCAATACCAACAGAACAACAACAGAAACTTCACCAACAATGCCCAGCAAGGAGGGTATAAGTCTGACGCCAATCCAACTGGTTTTGGGTCAAATCAATTTGCCCAGAAACCATTCCAGAGCAGTGGCTATACTAGGAACTATGGGAGTTCGTCTTATCAACCTCTATCTCTCAAAACCTCAAAGAGCAAGGTTGAATCTATGCTTGAATAGATCCTTCAGGGACAACAGAAGATGACAGTGGATTTCAATGGGAAGATGGATGCTATGTACACATACCTGAATGGAAAAATCGAGGCTCTTGGTATTCATCAGAAGAAGCTGGAAACTCAGGTTGCCCAAACTGCAAGTGCTGTGAAGAGGCAAGAAGGTTTTCTCCCAGGGAAAACAGAAGATCCAAGGGCACACATCAATGCAATTACCTTGAGGAATGGAAAAGAGGTCAATCTAGGAGTGAAAATTGGCCTAACTGCAGGAAATTTCGTCGAACTTGACGATGAGGATTCAGAAATTCCTAGGGTATCAACCGACACCACCCAGTGTCGATCGACACCAGTGCAGATACTTTCACGAGACATCTCAAAACCCCGTGTATCGATCGATACCACCCCTGTATCGATCGATACTGACCTTGCAGTCAAGAAGACAGATGAGTTGACGCCAGAGAGGGTTTACAAACCGAGGATATCTTACCCTAGGTCTATTGGGAAGACTAAGAAGGAGGTGGAAGATTCTAGATGAAAGGCGATAATGGATAAGTTGATTGTTGAGCTTCCTTTTGTCGATGCTATCAAGACTTCCCCAGCCTTTAGGAGATATTTTAAGAGGATGGTATCAAGCAATGTGAACCATGGGGAAGGTGTCTTGATGATTACTCATGAGTGCAGTGCGATTCTGACCAACAAGATCCCAAAGAAGCTACCAGATCCAGGGAGTTTTGTGTTGGATTGTACGATCTTCACCGAAAGATTTGAGCGTTCTTTATGTGATCTTGGCTCAAGTGTGAACCTCATGCCATACTCAGTTGCTCAACGGATGGGGATGACAGACTTCAAGTCCACTAGGATCTCACTGATACTTGCTGACCGCTCAGTTAGATTTCCCGAAGGATTGCTCGAAGATGTTTCGATTAAGATTGGGAATTGCTTGATCCCAACTGACTTCATTGTCCTGGAGTATGATGCAGAGCCCAGAGACTCTCTTATTCTGGGAAGGCCATTCCTAGCAACAACTGGTGCTTTGATTGATTGCATGAATGGGAAGATTGCTCTTAACATCGGTGATTTGGTCATGACTTTTAACATGGAGAAGATGATGAAGAGACCAACCATCGATGGGTAGACTTTCTTTGTTGATACCTTCAGTGACATAGATGAAGAGTATTTTCTAGAGATGCATCCTGAGGATCCATTAGAGAGGGCGTTGGTCTGTTCAGCTGATTCAAAGGTGTACTTGAGTGATGTTGCTGCTGGATATGCCAAGACGCTCGACACAACTGGAGCAGTATCGACCGACACCACTGAGGGTATCGATCGACACCATCCGCGATTGGAGGAGAAGTTGGCCAAAACTTCTGCGAAGGCTGCTGTGCTTGGTTATTGGAATGAGGAGAAGGCTCCCAAGGTGGAACTCAAACCACTTCCAGCCAATTTGAGGTATGTTTTTCTTGGTCCGAATTCCACATACCCAGTGATCATTAATGCTTCCTTAAACAACGCAGAGATTACCTTAATGCTGAGCAAGCTGCGCAAGTTTCGCAAAGCTCTTGGCTATTCTCTTGATGACATTTCAGGTATATCTCCAGACTTGTGCATGCATAGGATTCACCTTGAGGACGAGTCAAATTCTTCGATTGAGCATCAGAGGAGACTGAATCCGAACCTGAAAGAAGTGGTCAAGAAGGAGTGATGAAGCTCTTAGAAGCAGGGGTTATCTATGCCATTTCAGACAGCTCTTGGGTCAGTCCAGTTCACGTTGTGCCTAAGAAAGGAGGGATCACTGTGGTGAAGAATGAGAAGGATGAGCTGATCCCTACAAGGACAATCACTGGGCATCAAATGTGTATTGACTACAGGAAGTTGAATGCAGCCACAAGGAAAGATCACTTCCCACTACCATTCATTATTCAGATGCTGGAGAGGTTGGCGAGTCATCCATACTACTATTTTCTCGATGGATACTCATGTTTCTTTCAGATTCCGATACATCTAGATGACCAAGGGAAGACGACCTTTACATATCCTTATGGCACATTCGCCTACAGAAGAATGCCCTTTGGATTATGTAATGCTCCAGCCACCTTTCAGAGATGCATGATGTCTATCTTCACAGACATGATTGAGGACTTCATGGAGGTATTCATGGATGATTTTTCAGTGTATGGATCATCATTCAAGAGCTGTCTGGATAACTTGTGCAAGGTGCTATAGAGGTGTGAAGAGAAACATTTGGTACTTAATTGGGAAAAGTCTCACTTTATGGTTCAGGATGGCATCGTTCTTGGGCACAGGGTTTCTGAGGCTGGGATAGAGGTTGACAAAGCCAAGATTCAAGTCATGACAAGCCTCCAACCTCCAACATCTGTGAAGGAGATTCGAAGTTTCCTTGGTCATGCTAAGTTTTACAGGAGATTCATCAAGGATTTCTCAAAACTAGCCCGCCCACTCACCTCCCTATTGTGCAAGGAGGTCAAATTCGACTTCACCTCTGAGTGCCTTGCAGCTTTTGAGGAGATTTGGTGAGTGCTCCTATTGTGCAACCTCCGGATTGGAATCTGCCTTATGAGGTTATGTGCGACGCTAGCGACTTTGCAGTTGGTTCTGTTTTGGGTCAGAGAAAGGATAATAAGCTGCATGTTATCTACTATGCCAACAGGACGTTGGATGATGCTCAGCGTAACTATAACACCACAGAGAAGGAATTACTTGCAGTCGTTTTCTCCTTTGAGAAATTTTGGTCCTACCTGATTGGGAGCAAGGTGATTGTTCACACAGACCATGCTGCTCTCAAATATCTGCTGCAGAATAAGGATCTCAAACCTCGCCTTTGTCGTTGGGTCATTTTGCTTCAAAGCTTTGATATTGAGGTCAAGGACAAGAGAGGCATAGAGAATGGGGTAGCTGACCATCTCTCACGAATAAGGATCGATGAAGACGTGCCTATTGATGACTTCTTACCAGAGGAGAACATCTACTTCATCGAGACTGGATTTCAACTTGGTTCTGCCAAAAATCTGCAATTCATGAGTTCAAGGTTTTGGTATTGATCGACACTCACCTAGTATTGATCGATACCCTGTGATTTTCGGACCTGTTTTGTCTGTGGATCACGCTGGCGTTTCTGAAGGGTATCTAGCTGCTGTAGCTGTTCCAGATCAACCATGGTATGCTGATATTGCCAACTATCTTGCTGCAGACATCGAGCCAGAGCACTTCCAGGGATATAATAGAAAGAAATTTTTGCGTGAAATAAGGCGATACTTTTGGGATGAACCTTACCTGTACAAACACTGCTCTGATGGGATGTACAGGAGATGTATTGCAGAATCTGAGGTACCTGACGTTCTGTTTCATTGTCATGGATCTGAGTATGCTGGACACTTTGCTACTTTCAAGACAATATCCAAGGTTCTTCAAGCAGGCTTCTGGTGGCCTACTATGTTTAAGGATGCTCATGCCTTTATCTCGCAGTGTGATGTTTGTCAGAGGAGGGGGAAGATCAGTAAGAGACATGAGATGCCACATAATTTCATCCTTGAGGTTGAAGTTTTTTTATTGTTGGGGCATCGATTTCATGGGTCCATTTCCTTCATCATATGAGAATAAGTACATCTTGGTTGCTGTAGACTATGTGTCTAAGTGGGTGGAAGCAATTGCTAGTCCCACCAATGATTCTTCAGTGGTCCTTAAGCTGTTCAAGAGCATTATTTTCCCTAGATTTGGAGTACCTCGAATTGTTATAAGTGATGGTGGCACTCACTTTATTAACAAGGTCTTCGAAAAGCTGTTGAAGAAGCATGGTGTGAATCATCGTGTAGCTACTCCTTATCACCCTCAGACGAGTGGGCAGGTTGAGGTCTCCAATAGGCAGATCAAGAAGATTCTGGAGAAGACAGTGGGTACTACTAGGAAGGATTGTTCTGCAAAGCTAGATGATGCACTTTGGGCCTATAGGACTGCCTTCAAAACACCACTTGGGACTACACCGTTTCACTTGCTGTATGGGAAAGCGTGTCACCTTCCAGTGGAAATCGAGCATAAGGCAGCATGGGCTACAAAGATGATGAATTTCGACATCAAGTCTGTTGCTGAGAGGCGATTGATCCAGTTGAATAAGCTGGATGAGATTAGGCACCACGCCTATGAGAACTCGAATCTGTACAAGGAGAGGACTAAGGCGTATCATGACAAAAAGATCCTCTCCAGACATTTTGAATCCAATGACCAGGTACTTCTGTATAACTCTCGTTTGCAATTGTTTCTTGGAAAATTGCGTTCTCGTTGGTCAGGTCCTTTCACAATCAAGGAGGTCAGACCACATGGTGCAGTTGTCCTGATGAGTTCTACAGGCGAAGAGTTCACTGTCAATGGACAAAGGGTGAAACACTACTGGGCGACAGCCGAGATTCCAAGAGGACACATAGTGCCTCTAGATGATGCACCCACCGCCTGAACGTACGCAAAGTCAAGCTAGTGACGTAAAACAAGCGCTTGGTGGGAGGCAACCCACTGGTGAGTCTGTATATAAGTCTTTTATTTGTGTCATTTTTCATTTTTGTGTCTTGTGTCTTTGTGTGAATCAGATGAACAGGTGATGTGTCGACCGATACCATTCTGGTATCGACCGACACCATGAGGAACAGAGATTGCATCGACCCATGATCCGAGTATCGATCGATACCAGTAATGGTATCGGTCGATACCCCACGCGCAGGTAAGTTCCCTTTTAAAACACTTGGGTTTTCTCTTTCTCTCTATAGCCTCCATCGACCGATACCCGAAAACCCTCTCTTCCAAAATCCCAAATTCTTCAATTCTTCACGGATTTGGGTGATTCAAGGGTCTAACCTTGTTAGTTTTTCGTCCTCTTCCATATTCTATCATCCATTCTTCCGATCTGCAAGGTATGACACACAAATTCCACTTTTCTATCTATGTACACAAGGTTTGGGTTTTTGAATTTTTGCCTCTTAGAACCTGATTTGCTCGTGAACTCTTATCTAGTTAAGTGGTTAGAGGTGATTTTCGCTGCCCTCATGCACTTGTCTGCCCCTTGTGTGGATTTTTGGAATTTTGAAACCCTGTATCGTGAAATCGCCAGTGTATCGATCGATACCCACATGGTGTCGGTCGATACCCTGCGGGTTTTGATGGAATTTTGAATGGATTGTTGGTGATTGTTGATGTGTGTTGGCTGTTGGATTTTGGAGCTTATTCATTGTTGTGTTGTTGTCTTTGATTGCAGATGTCTACACGCAAGAGGACGTGGGAAGCTGATGCATCGAGCTCTAACCCACCTCCAAAGGAGTATATTTTTGATGTCCCGTGTCGAGATATTTGATGGTACCGAGTGGCGTAGAGGAGTGGTGAAGGCTTGCCTCGCCAACAACCGCTATAGGGTGCGGATCGCAGGAGCTTCAACAAATATTGACCTTCCCCACACTTCCCTGCGTGACATCCCCGCACCACACGTGCCACCATCCTCACCACCCCCTTCTACACCTATCTCTCCTACGGCCCGTGGTGTCACATGTAGGCCTCCCTGGCCTAGAAGATATGAGAAGGCGAAGATTCCATCTACGAGGGTCTGGGATGGAACTCACAGGGAGGTTGCTGAGAGTGAGGCTTGCATCTACATGACTGCACTACAATGCATGGAAGAACATGGATGTGCAGCCCACTCGTTTTGTTGACGGTGTCACGATGCGTCGCTTGGGTCTCGACGGTGAGCTCCAGCGTCTGATTGGGAAGATTGGTTTGGGTACTATGCCCACACTGCAGTATGACCTCTTCCCAGACTTGGTACGTCAGTTCCTGGCGACACTTCGTGTCTACTACAGATATGAGATTCTCAGGGACGAATAGGAGGGCACTCTGACCTTTCTGATTCAAGGAGTGAGGTATAGGTTGCCACTCTCAGATCTCTGCGACATCTATGGCTTTCAGAGGGACTTCAGACGGGTTGCTCTTCCCTCACAGATCCCTGACGTGCAGGCTTTCTGGGAGCAGTTCGGGAACGGTGCCTATCACAGCAAGACCACCACCCAGTTGGATGTGCGCCACCCAGTACTGCGATGTCTTGTTAAGATCCTGAGCAACACCATTCTATGCAAGATGGAACCTAACAAGATGCGGTTGTCTGAGCTGAGAGTCTGAGCTCGAGGTCAACCTAGGGGCGGTCTTTGCACATCATTTGGTCTCCTTGAAGACCAAACCTGTAACATCCCGATTTCTGGTATATGCGGAGAGGCTTATAAGAATTGATTTGGCTACCTATGTCACCAAAGTGCACTTATCTTTTCGGTCACTTGTCTAGAGAGAACTCCAGAGTTAAGCGTGCTTGAGCTGGAACAATTTAAGGATGGGTGACCTACTGGGAAGTGATTCGCGGTATCGTGCGAGTGAGGACAAAACACGGGGAAATATCATGTGGTGAGTAAACAAGCCTTGCGAGCCTCCCGGACAAGCCCACCGGCCGTCGAACGAGGGTGGGGCCCACAGGCCAAGAGAAAGCGTTGGCCCCACAGACGGGGCGGTTGGGGCGTTATAAAACCATTCCTGGGTGCCAGTCGCGGTACAACTCAGAAGACATAGACAGTTGGTAGTCTCCTTACCCCTATCTTCCAGCACTTCGGGATTAGTACAGCCGGCTGCTCGATTGTCACTACACGCACTCTCATGGATGAGCGGCATCTGCTGAAGCCTGAGCGACGTTGGTACTTCTCCAACACAGATGGGGATTTCCTGGTTCAGCTCCCCAACAGGGCGCTAACCGACATTGATGACGACCCACATCAGCTGCGTTTTGAGCCTGATGAAGATCTGTTGTCTGCTGCACCCGTTTCTCGACGTCGAGGATCTTCCACTCGAGCACCACCTACTGCTGCTGCTGAGGATGCACCAGCGACTGACCTTGCTGGAGGTCAGTCACGACGAGCACGACACCCTTCCACCTCTGCGACTGCTCTCCTACACCACCCGCGATTCCTATGGAGATTGATGCCTTTCAGAGGTATGTGGTTGAGAGTTTCCAAAGCATCTGGAGTGCCATTTCTACCTTGTCTCGGTGTGGCTGCGTTCGACCATCTAGTCCACGCTCTCCACAATAGGCAGGACCATCTCACACTGCTGGAGCCGACGTTGATTCTGATGAGGATTAGTCCTTTGTTCTATCTGGTTCACTTCTCTTTTCTTTTTCTTTTCTTTTGAACTTTTGAGTTTGTTTTGTCAGCATGTTATGATTCTGAACCTTGTGGATTTATGTGATTATGCTTTCTTGTTGCTTTTAATTGTGTTTGAGTGATCTAACAGTGCTAACCATTTCACCATTGGATCCCTTCTGACACTTAAGAGCAACACATTCGATGAAAAAGAGTTACCTGTGTCGACCTACGCCTGGTATCGATCGATTCCAGGCTGTGTGTCGGTCGACACCCCTACCCGAATCCGTTAATTTCTTGTTTTTCACGATTTCCACTCAGTTTTTTTGGTTTCTTTTACCGACTATAGGCTAAATAACAATGGGGACAGTGTTGTTCAAGTCTGGGGGAGGTAGTTGCTGACAATGTGTTTGTTTTTCTTAGAGTTAGTCGTTTTTGAGTCAAAAGTCGTTTTATTGAGTCAAAACTTGTTGGGGATTATGATCTTTTTCTTGAATATATTGTTCTGACCTTGCTTCTAAGCGACCATTGTTACAAAATCAGTTCTAGATCGGACTAATGAAAAATCCAAAGGCTGACTAGTTAACTAGAAGACACCCATGTTTCCAGCAGAGTCTATTAAAGCCTGAGCCAAATTTTTGCACTTCATCGATGTGGTTGATGTCCATAGAGCTTGATTCCTCATTCATGTCTGACAAAGGAACCCATGTGTTTAAAGTAATTGTATCTCTCTCCCCTGTTATAAGTTAATAAATAAGAGCATAAAAAGATGAAATGATTTTCTTCTGAGTAGAGGGCTAAGAAAATTTCCAGCGATCCCATTATTCTACTTGTGAAGGAATGATCACACAAAGGTTGGAAGCGAGATTAGGAAAATTTCCCGTGATACCACTATTTGCCTATGCCTTTGATATATAGAGAGGGAAGAACCGGGGATTCGGTGGCAAACACCATCAATACTCGCATTTCAGACCTTAATGTGTATATGCTGATCTAAAAAAAACAAAAAGAGAAAGAACATGATGAGAAACAAGTCTGGGGGAGAGAAAACAATACCAAAAAGTGTGAAAGTTGTATGGTTCTTTTGTCATGATATTGTATGGGAAAGAGTCTAGAAGGTTCTTGGCATTGATTACAGCGATGAAACAGGCGATGAAAGCTTTATTGGATAATGCTGATAAATAATGTGTGTAGTCTGGGAAGCTGTGAATGTCTACGGAGAAGTACATGGTGGTTAGATTTGGAACTGGTTACGTGATATGTGGAGCACTAAGGAAAAGGGTCAATTCAATGTTTCAAGAACATGTGAGTCTCCGTGTTTTTCAAACCTCTTTCTCTTGTTTAGCTTTCTGTTTGCTTGAGGGCAAACAAAAGCTAAGTCTGGGAGAGTTGATATATCATGGTTTTACCCGTTTTTAACAATAACATAGGTCTTCTTTATAGAGTTTTTCTAGTCTTTCCGAGTCTTTTCGAGTCTTTACAGGTTTAGGTACGTTTGGAGCTGAATTGGAGATATTGGAGCATTTTGGAGCCAAGCAAGGATCATGTAGCTGAAGGGTCGAGTTGAAGTCCTGGTGTCGATTGACACCAGCCTGAAGAGTCAACACAGAAGCTTGGTATCGATCGATACCACTTATGGTGTCGGTCAAAACCCATCGCATGAAGAGATGGATCGCGACTTTTTACAAGTCTGATGAAATTGCACCTTGGCCCAGAAGACTTTAATAATTACAAGAAGCACCAAAACGTGTTTTAGGATTATAATTAGGTTTTTCAGCCACTTTTGTTGGCTAAGCTTTATTCTACTTTTGGTTTTGTTGAGAGAGTTTTTGAGGGAGACAAGTCTGAAACTCTGTTTGTCCGAGAGAAGATTTCGAACCCTTTGTTTACTCTCTTTATTATTACCTTTGAGTTCTATTCAATCATGTTGTTTTACTTAATCTCCATGTCTGAGTAGATCTCCTGTTAGGTTTAGGGTTCTCATAAGGGATCTCATTGAATGCTAAGTTAATTAGTTGGTTAGGATTCAAAATCTGAATTAGTTCTTCACCTTAGGTTGTTCTTAAAGCTAATTCTAGATTGATCACCTGGAACTTAGAGTTTAGGTTAATCGATTAGGCACGACAGTGCAATTGATAATCTGATAGAATCTCGGGTGAGCAAAATAACTATATGCAAAGAGATTTGGTTTAGTTGTTTTGTGAACATATCAAACCTGGACTTAAAGCTAGTTTAGTCTTTAGGATTTGCAAAGAGATTTGAAATTCTAAGATTTAGACTTAGATAACTCTCGCAACGACAGTTTGTTAGTTATAGCTTCGTGATTTGAGTTCAAGAACCGGGCTTAACCTGAATCCTGATTAATTGGTTTATCTACATTCTCTGATTTCCTGAGAAATACCCTAAACCTATCTCTCCTCCATTTGATTACAACTCTCTTAATTTCGTTTATTGTTTTCTGTTAAATTGAATCGCTTAGCGTAATTCAAATCTAATTGGTCTATTGAGTGATTTCTTGAGTCTATGTGGTTCGACCCCTAATATACTGCAACTACAGCTGTTAGTACTTTTAGGGTATTACATTTGAGCTTATCAATGACTCACCTCCCGCACTCCGCAGAAGCTCCAGAATCAGGAAAAACCCTGATTTTTACTATAATAATCTTGCTACTACTGCCACTCATCCTATTCAAGCTTATTATTCTTTGGCTAACCTTCCCGATGATCATCAAGTTTTTCTTAGCAAAATTGACCAGGTTGCCACACCTCAGACTTATGAAGAAGCAAAGGATAGTGAGGTGTGGACTGAGGCAGTAAACGAAGAACATGGAGCCATGAAGAGGAACAACACTTGGGATGTGGTTGATCTCCCCGAAGGAAAGAAACCAGTTGGTTCCAAATGGATTTTCACGATCATATACCACAACAACGGTGAAATAGAGAGGCACAAACCTCCTTTGGTGGCTAAAGGCTTCACTCAAACATATGGAGAAGATTACAAAGACATTTTTGCTCCTGTTGCTAAACTTCATACTGTTCGTGTTATTCTTTTTCTTGCCACTAACCTCTCTTGGGATTTATGGCAGATGGATGTGAAAAATGCATTCCTTCAAGGAGAGCTTCAAGAAGAAGTCTACATGAGGCCACCTCCCGGTATTGATATTGAAGATGGAAAGGTTCTCAAGCTTAAAAAGGCCATCTATGGTCTGAGGCAATCACCACGTGCTTGGTATCACAAGCTAAGCAAAACCCTCATTGAAAATGGATTTAAAAGGTCCGAAGATGATCATTCGCTTTTCACAATTCAGGGGGAATCAGGTATTGTCGTCGTCCTTATTTATGTTGATGATATTATTATTCCGGGCAATGACAAAGAAGGTATTCAAAATACCAAGTCTTCTCTCAAATCTGCCTTTGATATTAAGCATTTAGGTGAACTAAAGTACTTTCTTGGCATAGAAGTATGTCGTTCTGATGAAGGGCTATTTCTATCTCAAAGGAAGTACACACTTGATCTTCTTAGTGAAACAAGAAAGCTTGGAGCTAAACCAGCAAAGACACCTATTGAAGAGAAGTACAAAGACTCTCGTGAGGAGGAACCTGAGGGGGAACCTTATGATAATATTGGACAATACCAAAGAATTGTGGGTAAGCTCATTTATCTTACAATTACTTGTCCTGATTTATGTTTTGCTGTGAACCAGGTCAGCCAACATATGCAAGCTCCCACCATCTATCACTGGAATATGGTGGAAAGGATCCTTAAATACCTAAAGGGAACTCCAGGCGAGGGCATCTGGATGCAGAAGAATGGTCATACTGAGATCGTTGGCTATTGTGATTCTGATTAGGCTGGAGATAAGACGGACAGGACATCAACAAGAGGCTTTGCACGTTTGTTGGTGGGAACCTGGTCACATGGAGAAGCAAGAAACAGAAGGTGGTGTCAAGGTCTAGTGCTGAAGCTGAATACCGGTCTATGGCAGACACCACATATGAGCTCATATGGCTTAAGGCTTTGCTATTAGACCTTGGAGTCAAGATACCTCAGCCTAACATCATGCATTGTGATAATCAGGCTGCTATTCACATTGCCTCCAACTCTGTGTTCCATGAGCACACAAAACACATCGAAGTGGACTGGCATCATATTCGTGAGAAGGTTGAACTTGGGATTATCTCTCTCGCTTTCACCAAGAGTTCCGATCAACTTGCAGATATCTTTACCAAGGCTGCAAACTCAAAGGTGGTTAACTTCATTCAAGGCAAGCTTGGCTTAGTTGATCTTCATCAGCCTTGAATGTGATCATTGTACTCTTTCTCCTTCACCATGGTTTTTTCCCATTGGGTTTTCCTGGTAAAGGTTTTAATGAGGCGATTCCATTCAAGGCCAATCTTCTTCAGCCAAGTTTGAAGGGGAATGTTGGAATGAAGGTATTTCTAGTATTACTAGTATTACCAGTAGTACCTGCCGCCCAGTCTTTACTCAAACAGGCTCATTTCTCTCTTCTACTTATTATGGACGAATTCCCATGTTTTCCTCTCTCCTTCATGCATCTCTTCTCATTAAGTATTGTTACAGCTAGTTTATTCTCTATATATTTGTATCTCCTTGTACAAATCAGATTAAGAGAAACAATATACTGTTTCTCTCTATTCTCTATGTTCTACGATTCTCTCTTTTCTCTTATACACTTCCGCATATAATTCTACACCGCGGTCACATGGACCTTTGCCGCAGGTCGGTTGATCGCGACCGCGGCGAATGGGGAGTTGGCCACGGCTAGGGGCTTTGCACCCGCGGCCGGACCTTCTTTTGCGGTCAAGTCCTTCCTCGCGGTTTGTGCTGGACCGAGCAACTTCGAATTTCTTCTTTTTTCCTTTTTGGTTTTTTTGATTTTTTTTGGGGTTTTTGGTTTTTTTATAAAGCTGAAACTAAGAGAAAGAAAACGTTAATAGAAAAAGAAAGAAAAAAAAAAAAACTAAAAGCATACCTAAAATGTGTTGCCTCCCATTGAGCGCTTTTGTTTAAAGTCGTTTAGCTCGATGTTGGTAGCTAGATGAGCTTAGTCGTAGAAGGACAGTGTCTTTCGACAAGTCTTCTTTGATCTCCTTTGGGTCTCCTCGTCATGTGAATCATCGCTACATAGTGGGTCTCTCAAATTGGGATATCCGTCCTTCTTTAACTTGAGCGGGACAACATTGTATAACACATCTTTGTTGACGTTGACAAAAGAAACACGTCGATTGGGCCAATCCATGATGGCTCCAACGGTTGACAAGAAAGGCCATCCTAGGATCACTGGTGTAGAATCAACTTTCGTCGCCTTGAAAATGTAGAAATTGACGGGGGCTATGCAATATCCAATCCTTCTTGGCATATCATAGGCGATCCCCTTTGGTGTAGCACAAGATTCATCAGCCATGCTGATTTTCGTTCGGGTACGGTGCACATGCTTAATATCGAGGCTTTTAGCGGTTGATGTTGACATAATGCTAAGGCAGGCTCCGGAGTCACAAAGAACGTCTTTAAACTCGACTCCACGGATGGTACAAGTGAGGAGAAACTGACCTTGTTCTTGAATCTTGTGGAGAGTTCTAACGGGTCTTCCATTCATAGCATTGTCGAAGAGATCTTCTATCTCCGAGGTGGACTCTTTGCTTTCACAAAAGAAGTGACCAATCATGTGGTCCATGCAAGCTCTAGAAAATGTGGTTCCTCGAGGTAGATACGAAGCACACTGTTGAATTCCTCTAACTTCTCCCAACTTATCTTGTTCATGTATCTTTTGTGTTTCTCGGGATAGAATATGCGAATAGCGTAAGACGTACCATATGGTGTAGTTGAATGCCTTGCTCTCATGAAATACGTACGAATGTCTTCTCTACTCTCCTTGTTGTAGCGGAAGAAAGCGTATAGAGGTCCTCTTTCCCAAACTTCTTCGAAAGGGACGTTCATCGGGATCGATTTCACAAAATTGTTGAACTCGATCAATCTCTCTTGGGTGATGCTTTGTGTCTTTGGCTCCTCGGGTATTAGACTTGCTGGAGGTGTTGGTTCAAAGGCCGAGTATGTATCACAGTGAGATTCCGTGGTGTCAAAGCAATGGGAAGAATTAATATAAGGCATATAGATCTTCTTTGGCGAGCTCCTTTGAAGTGTTGTTGATGAAGATGATGCGGCTTTGTGTTAGAGATTGAATCACCTTACATGGTGTATAAGAGATAGGTTCTAGGTTGATTGGGACTCAACTGAGGATTGAGTATCAATGGAGAAGGCAGCTTGCTCAAAGGAGGGTGAACGAGACTCGAGAGGTCCAAGGAGACACAAGCAAGAGCTGGCCGCGTGTGGAGAAGACGGAGGCACGGTAAAAGGCAGCTCGGTCGTGGGTCGGTGAGTTGCACCTGCAGCGAAAGGATGCTTGGCCGCGGTTGGGATGGTTGCGACCGCGGTGAGGAAATCCGTGGGGATTTGTGCAGTTCGTCGTCTTCTTCATCTCCTTGGGTGTTTTCTTGTTCTAGGGAGTCATTTGGCTTTTCTTCTAGGTCAGGGACATGAACATAGTGTTGTATCATGCTCCTCATGATTTTTAGAAAGTTCCTCCAATTTCTCTTCTACTTCATCAATGGCATGAATGAGTCGATCTAACGTGAGATCGAGCTCAATCGTCTTGTCTTTTACTTCTCTTACGCCTTCCCACAGCTCGAGGGTGTAGTCATAGGTGGTCTTATTGTTGTCATTGACGAGTTATCCAAGTCATCAAGCTTGTAGCTCAAAGTACGTACCCCATCATTAGCTTTTCGGATATCAAACTTTTGTCTTCCTTGTTTTTCTTCAATGAGTTCCATCATGTCGTTGAGTGTTGCAGCGTCTTTAATGCACTACAAGAAAACATGGAGCTTTTGCACAGACTTAATTCCATCCGAATAATCCGACGGATTTTCAACGGAATTCGGACGAAATAACATTCGTCGAAAAGTAGTACCCGTCAGAAATCCGTCGAAAATTTCCCACGGATTTCCAACGATGTGTAGCCATTTGAAAGAATATAGACGTTACATAGCCGTTTGAATATTGTCGGTAGCCGTTTGAATATTGTCGGTAGCCGTCAAAAATCCGTCGGAATTTCGTCGGAAATCGCTCACAATTTCCTTATAAAAACGTATACACCCCTCTCATTTACAATCACAAAAAACTCTCATCTACAATTTCTTACCAAAATGTCTTCTTCAGATCTTTATAATTAAAATTTTCGATCATGGATGGACAAGCCTCATCAAATTCCGGACACGGGCCTAGTTACGGAGGAATTCAAAGAAGGTATGCAGGAATTCATGGCATTTGCGGGTATGCCGAAGAAAGCAAAAACAAAAAACTGTAAAATCTACTGCCCTTGTACCAATTGTCGGAATCGTAGATTTATCGTGATAGATGAAGTATGGTCACACATGTATTGTCATGGGTTTGTGCCGGGTTACAAGATTTGGTATTATCATGGAGAAAATGATACAATGGTGGATAACTATGCTAGTACTAGTAAACAGTATATTGGGGATAACGCTAGCTTAGAAGAACCTGCAATGGAAGTAGAAAGTACTGTAGGTCATGTTCAGATGGTAAACGATGCATTTCGTGAAAGTATACCATCAGTTGCTGAGTATGAAGATAGAGGAGAAGAACCTAACTTAGAAGCTTGGAAATTCTTTGATATGTTAGACGCTGCTAAAAACATCCGTTATATGATGGGTGTAGAGGTGGACATTCCCCTTTATCAGCTGCATCTAGGATGATGGGTATAAAGACGGATTTCAATTTGAGTGAGGAGTGTAATCGCTGATTTTGTGAAAGACATTTTGCTAGAAGATAATCTTGCACCGGCATCATACTATGAGATACAGAAATTTGTTGCTGGTCTAGGATTGCCATATCCTGATAGATGTATACATCGACAACTGTATGCTCTACTGGAGAGAGGACGCATACCGTTCGACATGCCGTTTTGTCGCAATCCTCGCTATAAGGAAACAGGTGGAAGAGTGTCAGTGTCATATAAACGGATGTGGTATTTGCCGTTAACAAAGAATTGAAGCGGTTATATCAGTCAGAGCGCATAGCGGGAGCAATGAGATGGCATGCAAAGCATACAACGGATGAAGAAATCGCTCATCCGTCAGACGCAGGAGCATGGAAACATTTTCAATCAATGTATCACAGTTTTGCGTATGAGGCGAGGAACGTATACCTTGGATTATGTACTGATGGTTTCAACCCGTTTGGGAAGCACAGCAGAAAATATTCTTTGTGGCCAATAATTGTAACACCTTACAATTTGCCGCCATCTTTGTGCATGAGACGGGAGTTCTTGTTCCTTAGCACTCTAGTTCCTGGACAAGAGCATACGAAGAGATCACTTGATGTGTTTTTACAGCCATTGATTTATGAGCTGCGAATGTTATGGGACCAAGGTGGTGAGGCGTTTGATGTTTCTTGTCAGCAGAATTTCGTCATGCGGTCGGTACTTCTGTGGACCATTAGCGATTTTCCAGCATATGGCATGTTATCAGGATGGACAACGCACGGAAGGATGGACCAGCATATGCCCGTAGTGTCAAGATAACACATATGCGTTCCAATTGATGCACGAACGCAAAACATCTTGGTTTGATTGTCATAGACGATTCCTACCAAGCGTTCGTCCTTATCGTCGGATCACCACATTGTTTAGGAAGAACCGGAAAGTATTTAATGATCCACCTCCTGAGTTAGATGGACAGTATTTGTTGACTCAGTTCATAGAGAGGACCGTTGATTGTGCTGGTAACGGGCATCATCCTGTTGATGGTTGTAGCAACGTACATAATTGGCACAAGAGGAGTATTTTCTGGGATTTTCCTTATTGGAAGGACCATCTTTTGAGGCATAATCTGGATGTCATGCACATTGAGAATAATTTTTTCGACAACATTATGAACACCGTTCTCAATGTCCAAGGGAAGACGAAGGAGAATCTGAAGTCTAGATTTGACTTGCCAGACATTTGTTCTCGTAGAGCACTACATGTGACAGGGAGCAGGAAGCCTCCGGTCCCGACTTTTCGGTTGGATGAACCTTCAAAGGTCGAGTTTTTTTAATGGATTACCGAAAGTGTTAGATTCCCGGACGGATACGCATCTAACCTTCCGAACTGCGTTGATCATGGAGAAGGGAAGTTTACTGGGATGAAGAGTCATGATTGCCATGTGGTGATGCAACGCTTCCTTCCATTTGCCTTTGCGTGTCTTCTACCACGTAATGTCCATGAAGCAATTGTAGGTACAATCATTAAATTAATTTTTTTAATACTTTACACAATACTTTAGTATTTATTTATTAATTTGTTATGCATCTTATGCAGGGATTGGTGCCTTTTTCGAGATATATGTTCGCGCTCTCTTACATCAGACGGTATTTGCAACGTTGCGAATAATATACCCGTAATCCTTTGCTATTTGGAGAAGATATTTCCGCATTCCTTCTTTGATGTTATGGAACATCTAACAATTCATCTCCCTCGAGAAGCAGAGCTTGGGGGCCCGGTTCAGTACCGTTGGATGTATCCTTTCGAATGGTATATGTTTCATCTAAAGAAGAAGGTGGAAAATTTGAACAAAGTGGAGGGTTCTATTATCGCACTGAGCATCAATAAAGAAACCTTACATTTTGCGGAGTTCTACTTTCCATCACAAGTCAAAACGAAGAATCGTAGACCAGCTCGACATGATGAAGGAGGCGTACTACCTTTATATCCGGTCGATGTTCCTCATATATTCTTAGAGATTGGACGACTTAGTGGAAAAGGCAAGAAGCGGAGACTTTCAGCACAGGAGCGGGATCATTTGCATATGTATATTCTCACAAACTGCGACGGAATTGAAAAATATGAGAGGTATTATATTGAACCAAATTGTTAATTACTTATTGGGTCCTTGATTATATATATGTTAACGTGATGATCGCTTCAATCTCACAGGCTGTATATGGCTTATCAACGTTTTACATTTCCGAACAAAACATAGGACGAGCTAATCGAGCTCAAACAGGAAGAGCTCCCCAACACTTCTGTAAGTGTTTTAATTGCCTTGTTTTTAACTATCATATATAATGAATGATTTATTTTAATCATTTTTGATTTTATTCGTGCAGGTCACGACAGAGAAGGCTAACGGACAAAGATTTCCCATGTGGTTAGAAGAAATTGTGCGCTTTCCACTAGTAAATGTGCAGTCACATGTGATGTATAGCACACCGGGGTATGCTTTTAAGATTCTTCGGGATGATAGGATTGTGACAACTTCAGATTACGGTGTATCTTGTATACTATGGTGTCGTACATGAGATTTTCGATGTTCAGTACCCGGGAATGCTCGGTTTGAGATGCGTTGCATTTTTATGCAACTGGAACGACCCATTAGTAGGAAGCGGTGTGCGACACGACCAATTTTGTGTTACATCATTACATAGCAGAAGGCGACTCCAGAAATACGAGCCATTCATACTTGCTTCACAAGCAGACCAGGTTCGTTTTATTCTTTTACGTTTATTTGTTATTATTTTTGCATTACCGTGGTGAAATTTTTATATGACTTTATTACATGGTGTAGGTATGCTATATTCCCTATCCTCGAGTGACAAACAAGCAAGACCCGTGGATTACAGTCACATCGATAAACCCGAGAGGTAGGGTTTATGGGATGTCCGATCATGAACCCCTCCAACAAAGCTCCATAGGTTTCGGTTCAATCGAGCATTCCCTTGAGGTCGACCTTGTTGTTGATTTCACCATACATGCAGACAATCGGGTATTTGAGGATTCAGAGGAAGAAATTGACGAATTTGGGGAAACTTCCGATTCAGGAGAATCATATTACATATCATCGGATTCATAGTAGTTTTATAAAATTTGCATTGTAAAATATGTACTTTTACTTGTACTAGATATTTGTTAAGTGGAATGTATTAGTTATGTGGAAGTTTTATAAACTTAGACATTTGATGTACTTAAGTGTAACCATTCCGAAAAACCAAAAAAAAATTGATAAGTATACATCCGTCGAATTTCTGACGAATTGTTGTACACGATCGGATCGATCGATCCAAAAACTTCGGAACGAACGATCTCCTACCGCGCACATTTGCTGGACCGAACATCGATCGATCCAAAGTTTTTTGATCGATTGATCCCATCGTTTAAATGAAAATGTGTACCAAAAAATGCTAAGTAACATCTGGATTATTGATTCCGACGGATTATTGTGCATATGGTATTAAACACGTTTACCTCGTTTACATCATGTTTTGCACATTCAAGCTTCATATCTGTCGGAAATTTCTGACAGATGATCAAAAATGTGGTTTAGGGTATAGGGTTTTGGTTTTTTTTTTTGTTGAAATTGATGTCAACCATTTGTATGATGTATATACAATACCTTCAAGTTGTCAAATTTCAAAATAAATGTGTTATCTAGAATTTATAAAATATTGATGGAATTGTTTGTATAAGTTATAGTATAAGGTATATAGATGTTATGTGAAATGTTTAAGTATTATGTTGTAAAATTAATAAATTCATATAAAGTCTTTAATATTGATGATTTAACAATTTTTTTGAATCAAACATGTATATTAGGGATAGTTAAACATTATTACTAAACCCTAAATCCCAATTATACCCTAAATCCGTCGGAAACACATGTCCCAATAGAAACACATGCAGAGAATATACTGACAGATTTCCGACGGACTTTGATTTTTTCGATACCAAATGAAACCGACGGATTTCTGACGGATCCGTCTGTCGGAAATTCATCAATTTAATTAAACGGCCCAACTTCTTCTTCTTCTTCATTTCTTCTTCTCTCTTCCTCTCTCCGGCGGCGATTCCTCTCCTTCTCTCCGTCTCTCCGGCGATCTCCCTCCCTCTTTCCGGCGGCGAGCTCTCTCCCTCTCTCCGGCGGCGATCTCTCCCTCCCTCACATGGATATATAAGTTCTATTTTGTTAGTTTTGTTAGGTTGTTAGTTTTTTGTAATTAGATTTAGGTTGTTAAGGTTTTGGAATTAAATTTAGAATTAGATTGTTAGGGTTGTTTAGATTGTTAGGTTGTTAGTTTATACAAAAATGTTTTAAAGTTTAGATTTTAGATTTAGGTTGTTAGTTTGTTAGTTTTTTTGTAATTTTAGGGTTTAGATTTTAGATTTTTTGTATAATGATATAAGAAAACGTTTTTATAAAAAAATTATAAGATTTTGTTTTGAACTTTTTGGAAATTTTGAAAAATTTTAGGAATTTTTTGAATTTTTGAAAATTTTCAGAAAAATTTGAAATTTTCAAGATTTTTGAAATTTTTGGGAATTTTTGATTTTTCTTGAAATCCGGATATTTTTTGGATTTTCGCTAATTTTTGAATTTTCGGAAGTACTAAGGATTTTATGTTTTTCCCGCAAGAATAACGAGGACGGACTAAGTGTGGGCAGCGGCTCCCAAGGACGCCGTTCTCAGGGTTCTCGGGCTACGCCTCCTGGTAGATCGAGCTCGAGAACTGAAGTCCCGGACTCCCAGAAATCCGCTGCTCGGAGCAACATTAGGATCAAGGATATTGTCCAGCAGCCCGACCAGGGCCATTGCATCCGTCTTGACCCGAAGTTCGAGGACGGGACTTGGTAAGTGAATTTTCGTTTATTATTTCAATTTATTTAGATTTTGAATCTTAACGTAATTAATTCTTTTTTTTTTAATGTTTTCAGGTTTAAGTTATCGCATGAGATCACAACGGCGATCTTGCGGATGCTCCACAACATGTTGGATAAACCGCACGAGAAGTACTCCGACATGCCTGCCGCCGAAAAAAATATGTGGCACCAGAGTTTCGCGGTAAGTCATTTTGGATTTTTCTTTTTTTTTTTTCATTTTGTCAAATTTATTTTTGATAAGTAACATTTTTTTTAATGTTGCAAGAGTTAACGTGGGACCATATGCATACGACGAAGGTTATTGGCCAATTCGACAAGTATGCCACACTTTCGTACTCGAACCACATGTACGAGTGGAAGCAGAAATGGAAGTACAACAAAGGCAATCCGAAGGACCTTGATGAAGACGTCTGGAAGGGCTTATGCGTGTACTGGAGTAAGCCTTCGACGACGACGCTCTCCGAAAAACAATCAAAGAACCGGAAGAGCGACCGAGGAGGGAAGGGGGCCTACATTCACAACGAGGGCGCAAAGACCGTCGAACGCGAGGCGATGGAAATGGTAAGTATAATTTCAATTTTTAATTACTAATTTTGTATATTATTATTATCTTAATTAACAAAATTTCACAGGCAAAGGCAGACGGAAAAACTCCCGACTACCTTAAAGTGATCGAGAAGAGGCACACCAACAAAAAACTGGTGTGATCCAAGACCCGGGCATGCGTGAGCTTGTCGAGACCTGCAACAAGAAGAAGACGGAACATGAAGTCTCGATGTCGCAGCTCACTCTCGACGGATCTTCGTCTTTCAATGAGTTATACCGGGAAGAGATCAACCAAATTGTTCTCGCGGTAAGTTTTTATTTGTTTTCGTTTTTTTTTTCATAATTTTCATTAATAACATTTATAAAATTTCGTAGGAAACTCGACAAGTCAAAGGTCGATTCGCTGGGTTAGGCGGGCTTCCAACCCAGGAATCTTCTTCCTCGGTGCCTCGATATGCTTTAGAGTACAAAGAAGAAATCGAGAGGCTCAGCCAAACAGTGAAAGACCGCTATGCGAAGGTCGGTGAGTGATAATAGACTTTTGCAAGTCTTTGAGTCAATTACTCAACATACTATGTAGTATATGATGTATCGAATCCAAATGGGCGAGATTTCAAGGCAATACGAATGCAAAGCACTTCTCAAATTAATCTAAATAAAGAAGGATTGTGATTTAGCTAATAAAATAAGCAAATTTAGAACAAGAGCAAGAAATAGCAAATTAAACAAGTTGTAATGCAAGAAATATAAACGAATTCAAGGATGGGGTAATCGATTCTAGATGATCCATGACTAATTCATGATGCCCAATACTCAAAAAAGCTATATGTAGGCAATGATCATTAAGTATGACTAATCCTCTCTCAAGGCATTAATCACCGTGCTAATTAGTAATCCAAGATCAAATTCTCATTTGTGAATTGCCAACTAGCAAGCATTATGTGAAAACAATCAAGATCAACGAAATAAACACCCTAGACAACTACTCCCATAGGTTAAGAATGAATATCTCTTGATTAGTTCATCAAGGCATTTCATCAAACACCTTGTGGGTGTGAAATGCCATTTGATATAGATTGACTCTCTCAAGCCCAATCTAGCACTAGGATCACTAATCAAGAAGAGAAACAAGATAATCTAACCCTAAGCATCATAAGTCAATCTTGGAATCACCCTAAACCTAACCCATCCTCAAACTCTAAGAACTACTTACTAATCACCATGGTTTCAACAAATCGCATAAAAGAAGAGTTAAAACCCATGATCAAATGATTGGATGAATAGAAAATAGAAGATACATAGATAGAATCAAGGAAATTAATACTCAAATTTCATAAATCAAAAGGGCCAATCTCTTACAAATTACCCTCAAATACACTTAGAGAGATTTTTTCTTAAGAAAAGACTCGTGCCTAGAAAATTAGGTTTAGACAATATATAGTAAATCTGGGCGAACCGGATCAACCCGGAACAAACCGGGTATTGACCCGGTCGGGTCTGGGTAAAATGGTTATGGGGATTTAGCACCGATCGACCCTGGATCGGTGCTGGTGATCGGTGCTAAATCTCTTCTTCCACACGGCCGTCCGGATGCGAGCTGGGTCGTGTGCAGGATGCGGCTTTCGGCTAGTCACAAACGTTCGGATGAAGATGATCGGGAAAGGCTGGGTTAGCACCGACCCGTGGCACCGATCTAAAATGGGTCGGTGCTAATCTTCCTGGAAATGCTTCATGGGTCGGCTTCTCTTCTTTTGTCAGCACCGATCTAGCACACCGATCTAGGGCCGATCGGTGTGCTTCTTCTCCTTGCATCAACTTCCTTCTGTCTCAACACCAATCCAGAGCAGTGATCCAGGATGGATCGGTATGCTCGTCCATTGCTTCATCTCCTTGGCTCAGCTTCGTCATGTGGTGACACCGACCCACAGCACCGACCCAGGATGGGTCGGTGTGCCTTCTGGAAACTCCTTGGTTCTTCTAGCCTTCTTCTTCTTGCTCCCAAGGTTAGATGTGCTCGGTCCCAAGGCTTCCAATCTCCTTCAAAATGCCTCCAAGCCCCTAGAAATCATTCCAAAACATGCAAAACTCACTAGGACCTAAAAGCAAGACCCTAAACTCTAACAAAGACTAATATGCTAAAGAAAGATATGAACTAGCATGTGAATGATCTAAAATGTTAACTAATATGCATGCTAAAGACATCTAATTATTCAAATATCAGTGAGTTGCAGTCCGCACACAAGGAGTTGCATACCGCTCACAAGTCAACCCGTCAAGAGCTCAGCGATTTGCAGGCGACCATGAAGAGGGTCTTCCCTAAGGATTTCTTGTTTTTATCCGAACTAAATATCTTGTTTTTATTTTTTATAACATTTTATGAATTTGTTTTTAATAAAATTTATATTTATAAATTATTTTAATTAATTTAAATCAATATAATTAAAAAATTCATTAGTAAAAAATATCAATAAGGCATCCAAAGGATGCCTTAGCCATTTTGGCTCTTTTCTTTCTTTCACACTTAGAGATCCTTACAATTCAACACTTGGAGCTAAATTGCTTTCTTGTTTCAAACCAACCCAACTTTTGTTTTTCCCCATTACTTTCTCCATATCTTTTGCTTTCTCCCCATTCACTTTTTCTTTTCAACACCACCCAAAACTCCCCACCTATCTATCCTAGCCTATGTCTAGCTCATTGATGTGTGAGCTAGTTCTACATGAAAGCTTCTCCTTGTCGTCCCAAACTCAACACTTTTTACTAAGTTCATTCGAAATTAGGCCTCGCGACACACACAAGAGATGAAGGCTTGAAGGAAGGTTTGGTTTAGGGTGTGGTTAACCGTTCCAAATGTGGGAATCGGCTATTTGAGCTAACAAGAGTGGTAAGAAGGGAAAATATAGCTCAAATATGTATATGGTATACATGAGTCCACTCTTCAATTCACAAGCATGATAATTTCGAGTCAAGATTAGAGTTTACTAGATAGAGTTGAGATCAAGTCAAAGCATGCTTCAACCAAAACATAAACATTCAACCCGCAAGATCAATGCATGGATCATCCTTAACTTCGTGATCGCTCAAATGCATCAAGGAACTCCTAACGAGGGAATTAATTCAAGCTCTTAAGTTTATATTCCACATGGATATTTCTCCCAATGCAAGTGAGTGCAAACCTATGTGCGTCTAGACTCAATCTTAATCATGTGAAATGCAACTACATGCTTCTTTTTATGTTCAAAATTTTCGATTTTTTGTGTTTTTCTATGCCTTATATGAATGCATGATGCATAAGACTCAATATGCAAAAACCAAAATAAAATCACAAAAAAAAAAAAAAATAAACATGATTAGATATCGGTCCCTCCCCCAAACTTAAATAACACCGTCTCGGTGTGAAATAAATTCAAAGGAAGAACCCAAGCAAAAAGGCAAAAACAACTATACAATGCAAAAATCAAGAAAAGAAAAGCTATTTACAAAGGTTTTGGAGTGGTACCTAGTAGTCTTGAGATGGGGAGGAAGACCCCATTGAGTACGAAGTGTTGCTAGAGCATGGCGATGGAGTCCTCATTGCTTTCCGTTTCGCGGCCTTGTCTTCACGAACCGCCATGTCTCCACCACACGAGCTTTCGCCTATATCACAATGTCCCATGTCTCTCGGCTCGCCTCGCACGTCACTTGCCGCTTCGCAAGAATCCATGGCCTTAAGCTCCTTGACTGTCTTCTTCAAGCTCTTGATCGTTCGCGCCATCTTTCTCATCCTTTGGTCTTGCCACTTGCACCACCGTTGGAGAAGCCTCGTTTGGTGGTGTGCGTGTCTAGTAGCGGGATCTCCCACCGCTCCATCGAACGGCTCGAAATAGTATTTCCCACTCCCGTAAGTAGGCATAGGAAGTGGTGGGCTATCGGCTTTGTCCTCGGAACTAGGCGACTCATCGGTCATGCTAGTCCTCTCGGTCCTACTCTTCTCACGCCTTTCCTTATGAACTAACCCGATGGGTGGGTAGATGATTGGGTCGTAGAGATTTTCCTTGGTGGGAAAGAAGGAGATGTTGTGGCGGTTTTGGAGACAAGTGAGATCCGCATCAGGTAGCAAAACTTGAGCTATTTTTTTATGTCCGAGTGTGACGTTGTATGCAAGCATGCTTCCTATCCTTCCTTTGAGGAACCTCGTCTGTATGAGGTATGTTTCATCCATCAAATCCCATCCCGTCCATGCATTTGACAACTTAACCCTTTTTGCCTTTAGGATGGGAGTCACAAGCCAACCGATACTCATTGCTGACTTCTTATTTTTGGTCTCATACGCCCATGCTTTGTAGCAAAAGAAGCGCCGCACCAAGAGAGTTGCAAGGTTCGGGGTCCTCTCATTTCCTTGGAACACTACCCCGTTGGGGAAAACCGGTAGGAGAGGCTTCAAACCAAGAGCCATCAATTCTAGTTCGTCGAGTGTGACGGTCCTGGTTTCTATCTTTGCGAAGAACATGTGGGCAAGCACCTTGTGGACATATCGAATCGCTGGGATGCGGATGTGAGTGGTCTTGTTGGTACCCGGACGGTAGTCTCCATAGGCAATGGTCTCCCATAACCGTTTAAGCTCATTCTTCGTGTAATGGAAGTACGGGCTTCCACTTGTTCCTTCTTCCCGGAAACCAAACACTTGGCAAATCTCGTGGAAGGTCATCTTATAGTCATCCCCGTTTGCCATGAAGTCGATTACCCCAAACCCGGTTTGTGCATTTGCCTTCCTATGATGCTCGTCGTAGAAAGATACCTGTAGGGAAGAAAGGAATTGGCAAGTAAGCTCTTGGTGGGCCACTTCCTTCATGTGCAAAAACCATCCAAGACCCATATTGTCAAAGATTGTTGCCACGCCTTCGAGGTTTTCCATCTTTTCTAGCACAACAACGTCCACGAATCTCCCTTGCTCAAAATCGATCTCTATGAGCTTGTCGAAGCATTGTTACGCGGTTGGAGGAACCGGCGTGGCAACTGCTTTGCCTTTGTCTTTAGCAGTGCTCTTCTTCTTCCCCGTTCCCGCGGTGCCCTTGCCTTTTGCCACTTGCTTGCCCTTAGCCTTAGCGCTTTTCGCGTCAACGGGTTTCTTGGCTCTAGAACTCGATGCCTCAACTATCTCATTGCCCGTGGCTTGAGCTTGAGCTTGAGATTCATCGTTCTTTGTGGCGGCTCTCGTTCGTCCCATTGTTCCTACAAATTTTCAAAGGAACCATGAGTTTCATTGAAGTACAATCTCAAAATCGATGAAGTTCAAGGATGAGCAATTGAGAGGAAATGAATTTCATGAGATAGAAGTAGTTTAATTCAACAGGAATTATCCATTAAACTCAAATCCATCGATCAAACTCCTACCATCCCAAGAACATGTCCATCGAGAGCTAACTAGAGTGAAGAACACAAATCCTAAAATTCTCATCAAAAGCACAATCCGGTTCAAGAGACTAGCAATTGAATCATTCCATAGTAAACCCCAAGGCCAAAATCAAGCTAAATGCATCACCCAGACAATTCCATGGAAATCCTACACAAGAACAAATTCATGAAATTTCAAAGAAATAATGAGTCAAATACCTTGGGGGTGAGTGCACAAGCAAGAAAAACAGTGGTGAATCGAAAAAGAGAATGAGAAATCGAGTTTGCAGCAAGTTGAATCACAAAATTTGAGCAAGTAGAGAGAAATCTATGGAGAAAATAAAAAAAATGAAGAGGAAGAAGTAGGGTACAGCCGCGAGAAGGGAAGGAGGAGTGGGCGCAGGTCAGGTCAGACCCGTTCTGACCGGGTCAAATCTGGTTTGAAACGTTGACTTTTCTTCACATCGATCGACCCTGGCTCGGCGTAGACGATCGGTGCAAACCCCCTGGTCCAACACCGATTCGCCGTACCGATCTGGAACGGATCGGTATGGTCCTCTTTTTTCACGAGCCCGAGCGGTGCAAACTCTCTATGTCAACACCGATACAGGATGGGTCGGTGCAGACGTCCAGATTTCTGTTTTCCCACTTCCTATCTCCTTTCTCTTTGATCCAAGACCTCTTAACCCATCAAGACCTGAAGAGCATCTACCAAAAAGCATCAAAATGATCTAGAAAAAGAAATAAAAACATAAAATGAAGAGTATATACAAGGATAAACTTAGGGTGTCTCCCAAGAGCACTTTGTTTAACGTCACTAACTTCGACGTTGGTTACCGTCTTCAAGCGAGAGGAACGTCATCGAGAGGAATTGATACTCCCTCCTCAATGATTTTATTGGTATGGTATGGTTTGAGTCTTTGGCTGTTTGCAACAAATTCTTCTCCATTCTTGTTTACAAGAACAACGGCTCCATAAGACCTCACTTCTTCGATCACAAAGGGACCAGACCATCTAGACCGTAGCTTCCCGGGAAATAGCTTCAACCGGGAGTTATACAACAACACTTGGTTTCCGGCCTTAAAGTCCTTACGCAAAATCTTCTTGTCGTGAAAGGCCTTGGTCCTTTCTTTGTAGATCTTTGAGCTTTCATAGGCTTCAAGCCTAATCTCGTCAAGCTCTTGGAGTTGGATTAAACGCCTCTCTTGTGCCGTCTTAAGATCAAAATTTAGGAGCTTTACAGCCTACATGGCCTTGTACTCAAGCTCGAGCGGTAAGTGGCATGACTTCCTATAGAGAAGATTGAACGGTGTAGTCCCGAGAGGTGTTTTGAATGCCGTCCGGTATACCCACAATGCATCGTCTAGCTTCTTAGCCCAATCCTTTCTCGAACTACCCATGGTCTTCTCCAATATAGCCTTGATTAGTCGGTTTGAAACCTCCACTTGGCCGCTTGTTTGAGGGTGATATGGTGTGGCCACTTTATGCTTAACCTCGTGTTTCTTGAGTAGACTCTCGAAAACCTTGTTGATGAATGGGCTACCTCCATCGCTAATCACGACCCTTGGAACCCCAAAGCTCGGAAAAATGATGGACTTGAAGAGCTTGAGAACTACCTTAGCATCATTGGTTGGACTTGCGATTGCTTCAACCCATTTAGACACGTAATCCACCGCTACCAAGTTATATTGGTTCCCATACGAAGAGGGGAATGGTCCCATAAAGTCTATACCCCATACGTCAAAGATTTCGACCTCAAGAATGGAATTTTGAGGCATCTCATCCCTCCTAGCAATGTTACCCTTTCTTTGGTATGCATCATAAGCGATGACAAAAGCATGAGCGTCCTTAAACAAACTAGGCCACCAAAAACCGGATTGGAGAACCTTTGTCGTCGTCTTGAACGAAGCCAAATGACCTCCATAGGCCGAGCCATGACAATGGAACAAGATCCCGGTAGTTTCTTCTTCCGCCACACACCTTCGATATAAGCCATCCGAATACAACTTGTATAAGAACGGTTCATCCCAATAGTACCTTGTGACGTCATGAAAGAACTTATTCTTGTAGCCCTCCAAGTTGGGCGATTCTCTTCCACAAGCCAAATAATTTACCAAATCCGCAAACCAAGGTAGCTTTCCATCAGTCAATCCCTTAGCATCCTCAAAACCTCTCACGGCCTCAACTCCTTTCCTCAAAACACTCACCAACATCAATTGCTCCTCGGGGAGTGAGTCGTCGATTGGGACAAGATCTTCAATGCGCATCCTAGACAAGTGATCCGCAACTCCATTCTCAATACCCTTCTTGTCGACAATCTCCATATCAAATTCTTGAAGTAGCAAGATCCACGTCAAGAGCCTTGGCTGGGTGTCTTTCTTAGCATATATATGCCTCAATGCGGCATGATCCGTGTAGACAATAATCTTGGAGCCAACCACATAAGACCTAAACTTCTCGATAGCAAACAAAACCGCAAGAAGCTCTTTCTCCGTGGTAGCGTACCTTCCTTGTGTATCATCAAGTGTAACTTGAGACTCAAGACGAAGTGGTAGTTGAAGACACGGTTTTGGAAGACAAAAAAAAGGGTACATGGGTCGAAGAGATCAAGACCAAGGTTGTTGCTTAAGAGAAGCCCAAGAAGAGAGAGACTTTGTTTGTCCCACCACCACCTTATGTGCCAAAGCTTCCGTTTCCCGGACGCTTCTAGAAGCAATTGTTGGGAAAGTACAAGACGGTGTTTGATAGACAAATGGCGAAGGTTGAGCTTACCATGCCTTTAGTGGATGCATTCTTGCTTGTGCCTCAATATGCCAAATTCCTCAAGGATGCCATGAAAGAAAGAGACAAGGAAATGGAGTCAATGGTGGTACTAACTCATGAATGTAGTGCCATCATCCAAAAGAAGGTGGTACCAAAGAAGCTAGGAGATACGGGTAGTTTCACTCTCCCATGTGCTTTGGAACCTCTAGCATTCAACAATTTCCTTTGTGATTTGGGTGCTAGTGTCAATCTTACCCTTCCTCACATCGATGATTTCTCCCGCGGTTGCCAAGAAGGGTCTTCCAAAGATCAAAAGGTCTTTTGGCTCCTCATCCATTTCCAAGACTACGAAGTCCGTTGGAACAATGAAATCTCCAACCGCGATTGGTAAGTCTTCAAGTAGCCCCATTGGTACTCTCACGCTTCTATCCGCAAGGATCAAGGAGATTCTATAAGCCTTGTCATAGCAACGGAGAACGGCATTAGACTCACACTAGCACCCAAATCACAAAGGCAATTGTTGAATGCTAGAGGTCCCAAAGCACATGGGAGAGTGGGTAGGACTGTGCCACTCCGTAGTGTGATGGCATTCACATACTCATTGGGGTTGGTCTCGGGCTTTCCCGGTAGTTGACCTTGTGACCGTGAAGAAGAGGCGGTTCCCTTGCCTTCAAGTTGTTTAACCTTGGAGCTCAATGTCTCAAGCTTGGAGTTAAGATCGTTGTAAGAACAATCTACCCTTGTGTTGATCTCCCCTTGTCCCTTGATAAGTTGTTGAAACATGGTGTTCAAGTCAAGCTCTTGCGGTTTAAACGTAGTTGCTTGACCTTGAGGCGTAAAGCCTTGTTGAAAACCGGGTGGAGCAATGAATGGTGCTTTGGCTTAAAACCCGCTTTGGTTCCCTTGAAAAATATTCTTGGGAACATAGCCTTGGTTATTAGAAGCTTGACCTTGTTGTTGGGAAGTGAAGTTCCTTTGTTGACCACTTTGGTTGCCTTGGTGTTGTGGAAGATACACTTGATATTGTGGATTCTCCACATTTGGGTTCCGGTAAGAGAAGTTAGGGTGGTTACGGTAGTTGTTGTTGAATCCACCCGTTGGTATCCTTGGTTACCCACAAAATTTATCTCCTCTTGTGTGCCCAAGTCCACTACGTCATTGTGATAACCTTGGTTGTCTTCATAGTCCCCAACAAAATGAACTTGCTTTTGAGAAGAGCTTAGAAGCTTGTCTACCTTGTCATTGAGGCTCTTTATTTCCTTGGTCCTCTTCTGCTCTTCTAAATCACTAGTCATGCGGGTTGCTCTATCGTAATCATCTCCATAAGTCCCGTCACTTTGAGCTAGATTCTCAACTAGTTCCATGTCTTTATCAACATCTTTGGCTAAGAAGTTCCCATTGGAGGCCGTGTCTAGAAGCATGTGTATCTTGGGCAAAGCACCACGGTAGAGGGTGCTTAGGAGAGATGCATTGGAGAAACCTAGATGAGGACATTGAGAAGTGTAGCTTCGAAACCTTTCCCATGCTTCGTTGAAAGACTCGTTTGATCTTTGGGTGAAGCTAGAGATTTCATTCTTTAGCTTGGCGGTTCGGGCCGGTGAGAAAAACTTAGCAAGGAAAGCTCGCTTGCAATCATCCCAAGACGTGATGGAGCCTTGAGGTAGATTTTTCTCCCATTGATGTGCCTTATCGCCAAGGGAGAATGGGAAGAGTCTTAGCTTGAAACCGTCTTCCGAGACACCGTTCATCTTTGTTAGCCCGCATATCCTATCGAATTGATCAATATGATCCAATGGGTCCTCCATAGATAGGTCGTGGAATTTGTTACCTTGAACCATATTAATCAACCCCGCCTTCACTTCGAAGTTATTGTTCTCCACCGGAGGAGCTTGAATCCCCGGTAACGGCGCCAAATTGATAATAACTTTTGCAAGTCTTTGAGTCAATTACTTAGTATACTATGTAGTATATGAGGTATCGAATCCAAATGGGCGAGATTTTGGGCGAGATTTCAAGGCAATGAGAATGCAAAGCACTTCTCAAGTTAAGCTAAATAAAGAATGGTTGTGATTTAGCTAATAAACTAAGCAAATTTAAAACAAGAGCAAGAAATAGCAAATTAAACAAGTTGTAATGCAAAAAATATAAACGAAATTCAAGGATGGGGTAATCGATTCTAGATGATCCAAGACTAATTTATGATGCTCAATACTCAAACAAGCTATCTGTAGGCAATGATCATTAAGTATGACTAATCCTCTCTCAAGGCATTAATCACCGTGCTAATTACTAATCCAAGATCAAATTCTCATTTGTGAATTGCCAACTAGCAAGCATTATGTGCAAACAATCAAGATCAACCAAATAAACACCCTAGACAACTACTATCATAGGCTAATAATGAATATCTCTTGATTAGTTCATCAAGGCATTTCATCAAACACCTTGTGGGTGTGAAATGTCCTTTGATCTAGATTGACTCTCTCACGCTCAATCTAGCATTAGGATCACTAATCAAGAAGAGAAACAAGATAATCTAACCCTAAGCATCATAAGTCAATCTTGGAATCACCCTAAACCTAACCCATCTTTAAACTCTAAGAACTACTCACTAATCACCATGGTTTCAACAAATACCATAAAAGAAGAGTTAATACCCATGATTGGATGATTGGATGATTAGGAAATAGAAGATAGATAGATAGAATCAAGGAAATCAATACTCAAATTGCATAAATCAAAAGGGTCAATCTCTTACAAATTACCCTCAAATACACTTAGAGATATTTTTGCTTAAGAAAAGACTCGTGCCTAGAAAATTAGGTTTAGACAATATATAGTAAATCTGGACGAACCGGGTCAACCCGGAACAAACCGGGTATTGACCCGACCGGGTCTGGGTATAATGGTTATGGGGATTTAGCACCGATCGACCCTGGATCGGTGCTGGTGATCGGTGCTAAATCTCTTCTTCCACACGGCCGTCTGGATGCGAGCTGGGTCGTGTACAGGATGCGGGTTTCGGTTGGTCACGAACGATCGGATGAAGATGATCGGGAAAGGCTGGGTTAGCACTGACCCGTGGCACCGATCTAGAATGGGTCGGTGCTAATCTCCCTGGAAATGCTTTATGGGTCGGCTTCTCTTCTTGTGTTAGCACCGATCTAGCACACCGATCTAGGGCCGATCGGTGTGTTTCTTCTCCTTGCATTAACTTCCTTCTGTCTCAACACCGATCAAGGATGGATCGGTGTGCTCGTCCGGCACTTCATCTCCTTGGCTCAGCTTCATCATGTGGTGACACCGACCCACATCACCGACCTAGGATGGGTCGGTGTGCCTTCTGGAAACTCTTTGGTTCTTCTAGCCTTCTTCTTCTTGCTCCCAAGGTTAGATGTGCTCGGTCCCAAGGCTTCCAATCTCCATCAAAATGCCTCTAAGCCCCTAGAAATCATTCCAAAACATGCAAGACTTACTAGGACCTAAATGCAAGACCCTAAACTCTAACAAAGACTAAAATGCTAAAGAAAGATATGAACTAGCATGTGAATGATCTAAAATGTTAACTAATATGCATGCTAAAGACATGTAAATTATTCAAATATCAGTGAGTTGTAGTCCGCACACGAGGAGTTGCATACCGCTCACAAGTGAACCCGTCAAGAGCTCAGCGATTTGCAGGCGACCATGAAGAGGGCCTTCCCTGAGGATTTCTTGTTTTTATCCGAACTAAATTTCTTGTTTTTATTTCTTATAACAGTTTATGAATTTTTTTTTAATAAAATTTATATTTATAAATTATTTTAATTAATTTAATAATCAATATAATTAAAAAATTATATTTAATTAATTATTATTAAAAAACAAAAAAAAAACAAATTATAGAAATCCGTCGGAAATAGTCTGTCAGAATACAATCGGTCGGAAGGTTGTCCGAAATTGTACCAACGACCATCCGACGGATTGCCGACAGAATATTCCAAAAAGTATCCGTTGAAAATATATCTGACGGTATTCCGACAACTTTCCGACGCTTATTTCCGATCAAACATCGGAAATACGGCCGTCGGTAATCCGTCAGAATGTTACGACCCATTTCCGATGGCTTAAATCCGCCGGAATGTTCCGACGGAAATCAATTTCTGACGAGATGGAACCGATGGCTTTTTTTTGTTGGAAATCTGTCGGAAATGGCCTTTTCCAACGGATTTCCGACGGGAACTGCCGTCGGAAGGTCCCGTCGGAAATCGCCTGTCTTCTTGTAGCGAGGGTCTGTTCTTCAACGATTTTGATGTGGGCAGCAAGATCATCGAACTTCTTGTTGAATTCGACGGACATAGAGTCTATCCTCTCGTTCAAAGCGGTTCCGGTCTTAGCTTGTAAGTCGATGGTTTTGTTGATTATTGCTTCGACTCGCTCCAAACGACCGTTAAGTTCCGAGTTGTCTTCATGCTGGTTCAAGATTTGATGAGGAAGACGGTATGAGCGTTGTCGAGAGTTGACAAAGGGATATGCAAAAGGTTCGTCTCGGTTGTAGGAAGTCTTGTGGCATCCTTGAGAGTAGATGGTCGGGTCCGGTTTCAAATCCATGTAGAACGAGTCACAGTTGACGTGTGAATCGTGAGAGTAGTGAGCATAAGATGGGTCATAGCAACCCTGCTCGTAGTAGTCATCTCGCACCAGAGCCGAGTCCGTGTTTCAAAGCCTGAAACGAAGAAAAACAAAAACAAAAATTAAAAAGAAAAAGTTTATTCTAGAGTCGATTTACTAACCTCTAAGGCGTGACAGAACAAGTAGCGATTGCCTCCCGGCAACGGCGCGAACAACTTGGTAGCGTCGGATTCGTCTCCAAAACTTCAGGTTTAAAATTTGTAAACCTAAAGGTTCTGCAAGTGCATAGACGTGCGTTGTAGTACTTTAGGTATCGATCCACAGAAAGGGAATTATGTTCTATGTGACCTTAGACAGAGAATAGCAAGGAAGTCTAGAACGAGAATAAGTTTTATAGGGGTTTTTGTCACGAAAATTGTAAAGAACGGAAAAAAGGAAAATTGCTTAAAAGCTAGGTATGAAAATCGATGGCGATAAACTAAAGAGAAAAACAATTTGTAAACTATATTAAAACGGTGTTGGGTCGACAAGGATATCTAGGGGTATGCTCGATTCAATCATGGTCGAAAATTGTGCTGTTCACGCTGGTTCTTCTTAGTTCACGGCACTCCGTAAGTATACTTTCGTATCTTACGACGCGACACGCTCTTATAGATGAACGGTTGTCTTTGTATTGTAACATATAAGACATATAAGACGTCTCAGTTACAAGTCTATATAAGACGTTGTCTTTGTATTGTAACATATTCAGTTTTTCAATAAAATAAAAAGTTGTGTTTTTGAGTGAAAGAGAGACTCGTTTATCATACTCTGTTTCAAATCAAAATCGAACATGGTATCAAAGCCTTACTGATTCGAGGGCCAAAATAAGCACAATCAAGCGAGAATTCTGCAAGAGAACAATCACACAAAGATCAAGCAAAAGAGGCGATGGAAGCAACATCGCAACAAGTGATTCCCATATTCGATGGGCACAATTACGGCTTCTGGCGTATTAAGATGACAACCAAATTGTGGACGGTGGTGGAAAATGAAGTTCCAAACAGACCGACACAAACAGAGGAGACACCAGAAGTGCTCCAAATGAAAAATCAGTGGGAGGAAGCATCAACAAAGTATTTGATGGCGCTGCAAATTCTACGAACTGCAGTTTCAGATCAGATTTTCTCTCGTATAACACCAGCAAAAACATCGAAGGAGGCTTGGGATGCTCTGCAATCCAAATTCCAAGGGACTCCACAAGTACGATTGATCAAATTACAATTGTTGAGAAGGGAGTACGAAAATTTGAAGATGAACGAAGGTGATATGCTCAAATTAATACCCTATAAGTACTAAAGCAGTCGTTGTAGTATATGTAGGGGTCGAACACAAGAACTCAAGAAAGTCACACAATATATTATATAGACTCGAATTAAGCTAAACCAAACAATGTAATTAAATGCGAGTGCATAAATTAAACAAGTTGTAAGTCGATTGGAAAGAAGATAGGCTCAGGGTATTTCTCATGAATTCAATGAATGTAGATAAACTAACTAACCAGATTCAGATTTAGCGCGGTTCTTGAACTCAAATCACTAAAGTATAGCTAACCAACTCTCGTTGCGAAAACTATCTAAGTCTAAATCCTAGAATTCCAAATCTCTTTGCAAATCCTAAAGTCTAAACCAGCTTTTAGTTCAAGTTTGATTTGTTCACAAAACAACTAAACCAAATCTCTTTGCGAATAGTTATTTTGCTCACCTAAAGTTCTATCAGGTAATTAATCGCACTCTCGTGACTAATCAATTATCCTAAGATCTAAGTTCCAGATTCGTCAACCTAGAATTAGCTATGAGAACAACCTATGGTGAAAAACTAATTCAGATGGTGAATCCTAATTAACTAATTAACCTAACATTCAGAGAAAACCCTTATGAGAACCCTGAACCTAACAAGGGATCTACTCAGACATGATTATTGGAACAGAAATCATAGATGAATAGAATTGCATAGAAAAAATAAATCATAAACAAGGGGTTCAGAATTGTCTCTCCCAAAAACCCTGTAACAAATCTCTCTCAAGGTCTCCAGAATAAAATAAAGCTTAATCAAGCGTCCTCGCCAAAGTGGCTTAAAAACCTAACTTAAACTCCTAAAACACGTTTTGGGCTAAATTGTAAATAATAAAGTCTTCTGGGCAATTTTGCAATTTTTCAACTCTTCATAAAATTCGCGACTCGTGTCTTGCTGCAGTGAGTATCGACTGATACTAGTCAGTATCGATCGATACTGAGGCTTCAAATCGGGTACTCAGCTACATGAACTTCTGCTTTTCTCTAAAATGCTCCAGAAAGCTTCAATATCTCCAATTATGCTCCAAACGTGCTAAAACCTGTAAAAGACTCTAAAACACTGCAAAATAGTAGAAAGACTCTATAAAACGGACCTATATCATGGCTTAAAAGGGGTAAAAACCATGATATATCACCTCTCGATGGAGATTTCGTGAACATGAGGAAATTTGATGATCAGTTCTTGAGAGTTTTAGGATTTTAATCCATGGGCTTGAACCTAATCGATTATTTTTGTTGGATTAAACCATCTCTCTCTCTCATGAAATTTGCTTCAACTGTGTTACTCTTCATCAATCTTGATTTATGCTTCCATGGGACTAACGATTTCTTCAAGGAATTGTAGGAACGATGGGACGAACGAGAGCCGACACAAGGAACGATGAAGCTCAAGCTCAAGCTCAGCCTCAAGCTCAGGCCGCGGGTAATGCGATGGTTGCTGCATCGAGTTCTCGAGCCAAGAAACCCGATGATGCGAAAAGCGCTAAGGCTAAAGGCAAGCAAGTCGCCATTGTCGAAAAGCCCGTGGACAAGAAGAAGGGCAAAAGTGCAAGGAAAGACAAGGCAAGGCTGTTGCTATTCCGGATCCTCCAACCACGGAACAATGCTTCGAGAAGCTTATTGACATGGATTTTGAGCAAGGTCGTTTCGCGGATGTTGTTGTACTAGAGAAGATGGGAATTCTCGAAGATGTGGCAACAATCTTCGACACCATGGGTCTTGGACAGTTCTTACACATGAAGGAGCATGCCCATCACGTGCTTACTTGCCAATTCCTCTGGTCTCTCAAGGTAGCCTTCTACGACGAGCATCACAAGAAGTCAAATCCCCAAACCGGTTTTGGAGAGATTAAGTTCGAGGTGAATGGCAACGACCACCGTATGACTTTCCATGAGATTTGTCAAATATTTGGCTTCCGTGAAGAGGGAACTAGCGGGAGCCCATACTTTCATTACCCCAAGAACGAGCTCAAGCGGGTATGGGACACCATTGGCTTTGGAGATTATCACCCGGGTGGAAACAAAACCACTCACATCCGCAACCCGGCGATTCGATATGTACACAAGGTGCTGGCCCATATGTTCTTCGCCAAAGTGGAGTTCGGTACGGTGACACTCGATGAACTCGAGTTGATGGCTCTCGGGTTAAGGCCCCTTCTCCCGGTTTTCCCCAACGGGACGGTTTTCCAAGGAAGTGAGAGAACGCCATCTCTTGCGACTCTCTTAGTGAGACGTTTCTTTTGCTACAAAGCATGGGCTTACGAGACCAAGAACAAGAAATCCGCGATAAGTATCGGTTGGCTTGTGATGCCCATCCTAAAGGCTAAGGGGGTAATGTTGTCGCACACAAAGGCGGAATGGAATTTGTTGGATGAGTCGTATCTCATACGCACGAGGTTCCTCAAGGGAAGGATCGGACCATTGCTCGCCTACAACGTAAAGCTCGGTAGGGATAAAGCGGTGCAAGTTTTGCTACCCAATGCGGATCTCACTAACCTTCAAAACCGGCGGAACATCACGTTCTACCCCACCAAGGACAACCTCTACAGCCCAGCCATGGATCCACCTATCGGCCTACCTCGCAAGGAAAAGGCCGCGAAGATTAAGGCTACGAGGGCAAGTACGACCGAAGTACTATCGACTCCGATGATGACGCCGCTAGCCCACCACTTCCTATGCCCACCTACGGGAGTGAGCATTACCACTTTGAGCCGTTCGATGGAGCGATGGGCGACCCCGCCACTAGACATGCACACCATCAAACGAGACTCCTCCAACGGTGGTGCAAGTTGCAAGACCGCTCAATGAGAAAGATGGCAAAGACGATCAAGAGCTTGAAGGAGACGATCAAGAGCTTGAAGGAGACAATCAAGGAGCTTAAGGCGAAAGGCTCTTGTGATGCGGCTAGCGACGCACACGGCGAAATGCGGGTCACAAACCGCCGCGAGATTGGCGAGGGATCGCATAGCGGAGAGATGATCGGTCACGAGGAAGCATGCCGTTCTTTGGCTCGTCGTGAGAAGGCGGAAAAACGGAAGGTCATGAGATCTCCATCACCATGCTCTAGCAACCCCTCTTTCTCGATGGGGTCTTCCTCCTCCTCTCAAGGTTACTAAGTAAGACTCCAACACCCTTGTACATAGTTTTTATTTTTATTTCCTTGCGTCTTGCATTGTATAGTTATTTTTATCTTTTGTCTTTGGTTCTTCCGTCGAATTTATTTCACACCGGGACGGTGCGATTTAAGTTTGGGGGAAGGACCGATATCTAATCTCGTTTTTTGTGATCTTATTTTGATTTTTGCATATTGAGTCTCATGCATCATACATCCATCTAAGGCATAGAAAAACACAAAAAAATCGAAAAATTTGAAAATTTTGAAAACACAAAAAGAAAAGCATGTAGTTGCATTTCATAAGTAGGATCGAGTCTAGTAACATATAAGTCGCATTGCATGTGCATAGGGAGCAATGATGATTTTTCCTTGTAGAGTATCATTTTAAGAGCTCGGTCCAATGTCCTCGTTGCTAGTTGTTTGATGCTTTGATCTCGTGTTTGAAATAAAGGACGAACCATGTTTTGATCTTGTGTCTCACTACTTAGGTTTTAGCTAAAGCATGTGTGAATCGAATCCAATCCTATCTAAGTGAGAACCTTAATTTTGACGCATTAATTATCATGATCATGCATTGCACAATGGACTCATGGATCCCGCATACATACTTGGGTCATCTTATCCCTTTGTACCACTCTTGTTGGCCCAAGTAGCCAATTCCCACCTTTGGAATGGTTCCGCGCCTAAAAACTCAACCTTCTTTCAAGCCTACATGTTTAGTGAGCGTTGTGAGGCCTTATTTTTGAATGGACTTAGCAAAAAGTGTTGGGTCTAGAGAGACAAGGGAAGGCTTTCATGTAGAACTAGCTCGCGTATCATGAGCTAGATTAGGCTAGGTTAGATAGGTCGGTATTTGTGATGAGGGGAATGGGTGAAAAGGAAAGAAAAGAAGTATCATGGGATTGGAAAAGTGGAAAGAAAGAAAGGAATTTGGGAGAGTGATTTGGGGAAAGCAATAAGATCGAAATGGTTGGCAAGAAAATATGTGGTTTAGCTCTAAGTGTCGAAAAGATAGTCTCTAGCTTTAAAAAGAAAGAAAAGAAGCCGAAAGGGCTCAAGTTAGAAAAGAAATGAAAGAGGCTAGAGAAAACAAAAGAGAAGCTAAGTCAAGGAAAGAAATGTATGCCAAACCATTTGTTGAAGAAGAAACCCACCAAGTGCTTATAAAGAAGAAAGATGATGAAAAGATGTGATGTAAGAAGGCAAGAGCGCCTCGTGAAGGGTAGCTAGGATTTGTTCTTTGTGGGTTTATAATTAGGGTCGATTTTGTAATGGGGCATTGGGTAGATGGAAGTCTAGCCTTGTATGCATCTATTGCTCTTCACCCTTAGCATTTTGCCAAAGTCCATTCCTTCGATGAGAGATCCCTTGTTCGAAGACCACCACATGAATTGAGATCATCTTTGTCTCAAAAACTAAGCCCTTAACCAAATGAGTTTGTTTGCATTGCATGAGCATGATCCACATGGAACCACTAATTGAATGTCAAAGGATTGGATGAGAGGAACGCGTGTGTAGGTTGAGACTTAAGCTTGATTCATGTAGGGAAGGGATATGGCTAGCTCTTTTTGAGTAGACAAGTTTGATCGCATTTTAGAACTAACAACTTGGACATTGAGCTTGATTTCTTTTTATGATACTTGTGGATTTGAGCTCCCGCCTTCAAACCTCTATCACTGCTTTCTCGTGTTTGTTCGCCTGAGGACAAACAAAAGATTAAGTTTGGGGGAGTTGATATTCTCATATTTTACTTGTTTAGCATGCATTTTACTTAGCGTTTTTAGTCGCATGCATGCGTAACCATCGTTTTCCTTAGTGTTTTGGTCTAAATTAGAGTCTAGCTAGGTTGCATTAAGTCCTAGTGAGTCTTGCATGATTTGGGGTCTTTTCCAGGTGCTTGGAGACACTTTAGGAGGATTGGAAGTCACCGAACCAAGCCAAATCGGAGTTGAGTGCGAGAAGAGATGGCCAAGGCAAAAACAGCAAAAGGAGAGGAGTGTACCGACCCATCCTGGATCGGTATGATGCGTCGGTATAGGGACAGAGACAAATACCGATCCAGAGTCGGTTTCATGCCGCCCCAGAATCGACCGGCACACTCACCTGGAACGACGACGAACCGCTCGACGTACCTTCTCTTCACACTGCACCGACCGGTCCTGAAGCGGTACTTCCCGAACGGCATGAAGACAGAAGCTAACACCGACCAAGAACTCTTCCGCACCGGCCCAAAAGCAAACGGCACCAAGGCACAAGCAGGTTAGTGCCGACCCATCCTGGACCGGTACTAATCAACCGGCACTAAATCCGGCACACGCAGATTTGATTTCTGCCGGCTAAAACTCATCCCGCATGCGACCCAACTTCATTTTAGCCGGCTAAATCTGCACCAGACTTCCAACCGACCTGCACGAGGACAGTTAGTACCGACCCGTTCTGAGTCGGTATTAATCAACCGGGACTAAAACCCATCCTGCTTCGATCCGACCGTCGTTCCCATCGGCTAAAACCCATCCTGCTTCGATCCGACCGCCGTTCCCATCGGCTAAAAACGTACCCAGCCAGCGACAGGATTTGTACCGAATGGTTTGTACCGGCCCAGAACCGATCGGTACAAACCTGTATTTTTAGGTTTTTGCCCAAACCCGACCGGGTCAATACCCGGTTTGTTCTGGATTGACCCGGTTCGCACTATTTACTATAAATACCAGAAAAACCTAATTTTCAAGGGATCTCTTTTTTATGCTAAAAAACCTCTTTTTGAATGTTCTAAGTATTTTGTAAGAGATTCTCCTTTTTAATCTATCAATCTATTCTATTCTCAATCATCTTTCTTAATCATCTAATCATCTAATCATGGGATTTAACATGTTCTTCATAGGATTTGTTAGACCCATCATGATTAGTGAGTAGTTTCCTAGGATCTAGGGATGGGTTAGGATTAGGTGATTTCCATGAATGATTTGTGATGCTTAGGGATAGATAATCAATTTCCTACTCTTAGGGAGTGTGTTTAATGCTTGATTGTGCTTGAGAAAGTCAAACTTAATCCCAAGGCATTTCCCACCCACAAGGTGTTCGATGAAATGCCTAAGAGAGCTTTCTAAGAGAAATACCCTTCTTAGCCTAAGAGATTAGTTGTCTAATGGATTATTTAGGTGATCTTGATTAATGAAATTAATGCTTGCTAATTAAGAGTCTACAAATGAGAATTTGATCTTGGATTAGTAATTAGCATAGGTGATTAGTACCTTGAGAGAGGATTAGTCGCGATTAGGATCTTAACCTTGGAAATTAACCTTGATTGTGTATGAGCATCATGAATTAGACTTGGAATAGCCTATATCCAATTACCCCATCCTTGGATTCGTTTTCATCATTTGAATTCATATCTTGCTTAGTTTGTTTCGTTTTGTCTATTTGTTTAATCTTGTTAGGGTATTAGTAAAAATCAACAATTCACTTATTTAGCTTAACTTACTTGAGTGCCTTGTATTCTTCGTGCTTAGAATTAATCTCAATACGGATTGATAACCTTCTATACTACTCGTATTGGAGTTATTGATACTTCCTTAAGACCGAAAAGTCTTAGTATCACTTGTCTAATCGAATCAAACGCGAATCCGTTAAGTAAAATGCACAAAATAATCCGGTTAAGTTGAAAACCGGTTTAGGGTGCTACAATAAGCCCACGGTTTAGATCTAAGCAAAGTTAATTGTTTTCCGACCATCGGGACTGCAACAACGACAACAGACCGGATTGTTACTTTTAATAATTATTCCATCAAAATTTGCATCCAAAATTTTATCGACAACATACCATATTTGCATCCAAAATCGTAACCCAGAAGAACACAGAGGAAGAAGAAACCATCGACAACATACCAGATTTGCATTTCTAATTTCAGTTCTAATTTCAGTTATATTTCCAACAACGACATCACAAAAAAATATCTAACATCCGTTCGACGAATTAACGAGGCTGACAAAATCGGTGTAAAAACTACGAATTTTGAAAGTTGTAGTATTAAAATAAGTGCCAACGTTAGTGTGTGTATTTTTCTAGGTGTCAAAATAGTTCGTATATTAACGTCCAGATTTTGTAGAATTCGTGTATTTTTAAGATTTTTTCCCATTTTTTTCAGGTTTGAGACCCTTTAGTGGAAACCGTAGTTAAGTCTAAATTAACCGAACTCGTAAAAAGTACATTGACCTGGAAAATTTTACCCTATCAGGTTCTACAAATTACAACTGAATTGCAAGGAACACAAGCAATGCAATGCTACCGGTTCGGCTCAAGCAAAGAGCATCCAGTGCAACCTACTAATACTGTTCCATATCATTCAAAAGTGTCAGCCATGAAACCTAAACCAACGCTACAGAAGAATAACCCAGCTAAAACCGAACGTTATGACAGTGAATCCTGTACTACCTAGCTCAGTCAGAGGAGACCCAGAGGCAGTATCTCTCTAGAAACATTTAGATCTGCGGTCTTCGTCTTGTCACGATTCTCCTTCAAACTCTTTGCGATCCATATCGCGGTTTCTCTGGGAGACACCTCTCCTGGGCCAAAAGGCTTAAGCAACACGTTGAGTTCATCGTATCTCCCTTCTTGTAACAATTTGGCACTAAACTCAAGCAACCCCTCCAAAGCATCAGCTCGTTGCCGATATGATGATGGATCAAACCGACATCTTTGGGTATTAGAGGATACAGTCCGGCTTGATGCACCAGCAGTTGCATTCTGACCAGATGATGATGACCCATCACTTCTATTGTCTAAATTGTTGAGCTGGATACCCTGCCACGTCGTGATATAATCGGATTTGGATTTACACGTTTGAACCGTGCATTTGTCTTTTGTTATAGAGCGGTCATTGACAATGTTGTCCCCGGCCGAGACAGAGGAGCCTTTGGACGATGTTTTCCTTTGCATGGGAGTGAAAAAGATGTCTTGTTCGTATGAAGCTAATGGAAAAATACCAATCTTATCAACTCGTGGCTCGTTAATGGAAACTTCTGGAGACTTCACATTCTGCAAGATCCCAACTGTTGTGTTGTAAGCTGCAGCTTCTTGGTTTGTACTTGTTGTAGCCCTTTTCGTGAGCGGTAGAGAAGTACGGCGAGCTGAAGGAATTATCTTCCTGGTGGTACCAACTGAAACCGGATGCTGAACACCAAGCAAAAGGCAGCCATAGTCATCAATGTCAAAGGTATTAATTTCACAGGATGATGCATAGATGGTACAGAGATCGCTATCAAATAGAGCTTTTTGGTATGTAGAAACCTGAGACATGTAGAGAAATAAGACAAAACAGGATTGTCTGGTAATGGTATTGGCAGAAATGTAACACCAACAGTGAAGTTTATAATGATAATCTTGTCTGCGACTTTGTTTTTCCAGTGGAAATCTGTAGTCTTTTGGCAATTCATTACTAAGATAACAAAAAGGAGTCAAGTGTGAGTATTACCAAGTGGTCGAATTTCCTTCCAGTTTCCATGAATCTTCTGTGAGAATTACCAAGAGTAGACTTTGAGATCTTAGATACACTTGAAGCAACTTGCTTACATATCACTGTTCCTTTGCTGCTCTCAATTGATAAATCTGAAATTCTGCCACTTGTACATTTGATAGACGCTGCAGTGTCTTCTTCAGCTTCTGGATTCAAAGCTCTGTCATTCCAGAGAGAACTATGTCGTCCTTCCCCAAAGGCCGGACAAGTGACAGCGGGTTCAGAAAAATGGGCTTTCTTCATAATCCTCTTAGAATCTGGCCACTGAGGCGGTAATGTTTTGCGTCTCAGGTTATTGAGCTTGAGTTTGATATCCAGAACATAAGGTTGAAGATGTGGATGTCTAAGTAAATCTGAGGCCTGTGAAAAATGCGTCCTTCTCATAGTTAATAAATATTGGCAACTCAGTTTGTATAAACAAGCCAGGTTTGGTATCTATGTAAGGTTACACATACAGATGGTCTAACTTCTGGGTTTTTTCGCAGCATGCTTTTGACAAGACCTCGGCTGAAAACAAGGTTCAGAAAATAGCGTTGTATTCATGAAACCTAAGATATATAAAATTATGAAGGTATAAGGCACATAAAACAAGAAGACTTACAATGAACCAGAATATTTTGCGGGTAGTGGAGCCACAATCGTCTTGTTTATCTTGTTAATCAATGCTTGCATGTCCTAACCAAAATATTATAAGGAACTCTTAAGAAAATAAGCCATATTCTATAATAAAAATGCGTTAAAGATGGGTATGTTTCTAATATACATCAACTTACAAATGCTTTAAATGCTGGCTTGAGATAAGCCATTTCATATATACAGCATCCTGCAGTAAGAAATTCATGTATTTGTAAGTAAATCATCCTACGATACATATTTTGCAACACATTGCTTATTGTGCCAAGACATCATGCAATATTTTTGTTAAGATGAAACTGATAGGTTTGAGAATGATTTCTTTGATTTCTCTCATTAGAAACTGAACCAAAGAACAAACTAGAGATTAATACGAAAGATTCCCTTACTTTCTCAAGCAACCATACACCCCAAACCAGTCCCAAATCACTCAACAGCCTTGACAGTTCTCTCTGCAATACGTATTTATAATGAGACTCTCAAACTAATTGACATACTAAGTCATGACAGCTAGCACTTCCGCAATGTTCCAAGGCTTTAACACTATGCTACTGAGAATGAATCAGCAACAGAGACTTGATCAGAACTCTCTACAGTGTTCCTTATGGAGACTTCTCAGAAACCTCATGAGAACAAAATTCAGTAATCTTTTTCAGGCCATAGTTTCAGTAGCTTCGGTAGTAAAACCACACACCTAAAGACCAAATGTCAGATTTAGAACCATAAGGTATATCAGCTAGAAGCTCAGGGCACATATAGCTGGGAGTCCCGACAACCTGACATTCATAGGAAAAAGAATCTTACAAGTGACATAAAGGAAATACGGTGGCAAATATGCACATGATAGAGTAGCTATAGAACTCACGGAGGAAGTGAGATTGTCGGATGTTAGAATCTTGGCTAACCCAAAATCACCTGTAACAATATTCAGGGATTGAAATTCTATTTTTTCCGAAGATGGGTCTACAATTAAATGCAGAGAGAAGCTCACCAAGGCGTGTATCTTGCTCCTTGGTCAAGAATATGTTAGAACACTGGAATAAATTAAAAACAAAAAATTAGCATATAGAAAATTGTGCTTTCAGCTTTGGATTGTAGACATAGCAACATGAGATTGATACCTTGACATCACGATGAAGAATATGGTTCGAGTGTAAGTACTCGAGGGCCATCAGAAGCTGGACAAGCCACTTGCACATTTTCTGAAAAGAAAGCACAGAACATAATCATCCATATTGAACCAAAAGTTCAGGAGAAGCGCTGACAAAATAAGATCTGCGCACCTCTTCCTGAAAATGCACACCATTGGCTTTCTTGATGGCTTCTGCCCTGTAACATAAGAAGAGCATGAGGCTGCCTCACTATCTCTAGTGAAGCCAAAATTGGAGATATCATACAAAAAGCTGAAGCCCAGAAAATTAAAGACAACACTGACATGTCCCCTCCTTCACAATAACCTATGATGATGCACACATAGCAAGCCTAAGGGAAAGAATACAAAAGCTTTATCAGCTCAAAAGGTGTGGAATGATATATGAACGCCTCAAGTCAGAAGGTCTGTCTAACCTTTTCCACCCAAGAGTCTTTGTATTCCACAATAAATGGATGACGCATTTTCGAGATAAGCTCCATCTACCCAAAGTAGGGAAACTAAGATCAAACCATAAGAAATTTTTATCATACAGAGAGCATTAGAAGATTCAGAACTGGTAATACATGAATGCCAACCTCTTGATGTGCAGATCGTCTGGTCCTTTCAGTTTGCCGGGCAAGACGGATCTTTTTCAATACATATCTAATTAAACCAATGCATGATATCAGAAATTTCTAACTTTCTTTAGGTAAAATCTGAGGCAACAAAAGATAGCGTTCCTCACTTTTTCTTCTCATGCTTATGTCTCACTAGAAGAGCTGACCCGAAAGATCCTTTTCCAATTTGCTCAAGAACCTCATATTGTTCCATTTCTAATTTTGTTATCCTTACCTGGAACCTATAAAGGTAAATAGTCGTGTGATGCTTCAAGATCACATTGAAAACAAAGAGAATGGATGTTGCAAAAGACACTCGAAACCTCAAGATGTAAACCCAAAGTAACACATACTCTCGTAAGTATTCTAAATACTTGACGAAAAAAAGCAAATGAAAAGAACAGCATACAACCATGGGAGATGACTTTTAGTAACATCAAAACAGAAATTAACTAACTCAAGGCCAGATAATCAAATACCATTCCTCAAAACCATGGTCAACTGAACAAGTACACAATAATGTCCCAGAAACAATGCAGAGAAGCATCCTGCATTACATAGATGATCTTACTGAGTTCGAGCTCATCCCATGAATTTGAGTACATAAGCATCTTAATGATGAAAAACATAAGCAGAACATGAATCAGAAAACAAGTGTGTCATATATTAATGTTGGAACTAGCTCTATTTACTTTGCATCCGGGTTTGTAAAGGATCCGTGACACAGATTCGTGCTGAGTAGCTTAGACATCAACAAGTCCAAAGGTAACAACTTTACAGAATGCAGAGCAATAAAATGATATTCTTGAAGTTGTAGCCTAGAATCGCCATGGGTACAACCATCAACTTAGAAGCAAGCAATCAAGCAGGCATTCTGTGGAATAATGTAAACACAGTAAATTTAAAACCCTAGAGAGCAAACACACAGAAATTAGAGAGATAGAGAAGAGACAAACAAACCCTAGAAAGCTATAACACAAAGCAAAAAGAGAAGACCCAAAATGTAGATATAAAAGAAACAAAACCCAACTCAGAAGAAGAATGAAGAGGGATACCGACCAAAGAAATCGAACTAGCAAACAGAGTTAGAGCGTGAGGGGAGAGAGTTCTGATGGGGAAAATAGATAAGAGAAAGAAGCTCCAATATGGCAGATTTTAGGATGCATTAGTACAGGAAGAAGTGTCGTCGTTTTGAAGAAAAGAAGAAGAATAGGTTCGTATACTGCGCGACTGATTCGTGGGGAAGAAAATGACAAATTTGAAGAGAGGAAGAGAGAAAGAGAGAAAGAGAGAAAGAGAGAAAGAGAGAAAGAGAGATTGTGAAAGAGAATTTTTTGTTTTTTTTTTTTTTATAGATCATTAATGCTGGTTTTACTGTGACATCATAATTATATTACTTTTTGGGTGAATTAAAAAATATGGTAGTTTTAAATTGATAATTTACCAAGTGTGTGTGTTAATCGTGAGAATGGCACGTAATCGTAAATAACTTAACTTTGAAAGGGTAAGAAAGAATTTTCAAATCAGAAACTAACCATTTAACAAATGGGGTACAAAACACATCTATTTTGTAAATTAAAAACTTGAAACTATCCAATTTCCTAATTTGTTCTTACTTTTTTCACGCATATAATAATTAGCAAAATATTCAAATTGTGTCTCACCTCTCGTCATTGGATTAGACATCTTCAAATTAATCTATTCTTATATTGGATAATTCTTATATTGGATAATTACTATTTATGTTTCCAAACAAGTCAATTTAATGAAATATTAATAAATAATGTATTTTTTATATTTATATTTAATTACGAAAATTTAAATATTAATTCAAATTAGTTTGGATTTCCTTAAATATATGTTAGATTACTTATCAAAAATACAAAAATCAGTTTTTATTGTATCTTTACAAAAAATAATAAATAATTTAGTTTTAATTTAGATATTCAAATTTAAATAATATTCTCATAATAATGCAGATGATAAACAACATATGTTATTGTATATTTTTATCATAATCAATTAGGCTAAAATTTCAAATATTTGAAATTAGTAAATATTTATATTATATGGTAATATGAACGAGCGAGTTAGTATTATATTTTTATAATCGTTGTGTTTTGCGGGTTGGTTTATCAAAAACAATAAATCGAGATGGGTACGAAAGTGAGGGGCAACGAGTCCTCACTTTGGCATACATGGAGGGTAAGGAGGAGAAGGAGGTCATCATCTCGACGGCTAGGGCTTCACGAATAGGAGAGAGAAAACACGGCGGAGGAGGAGAAAAAGAGGCGGCCGCGAGAGAGAGAGAGGAGAGAAAAGAGTTTAGGGTTTTGGAAAAGAGAGAATGAAAGAATGGAGACAAGTATTTATAGAGAATTTATTTCATGAAAAGAAAAAAGAAAAATAAAATAAAAGGAAGATTTGAGTTTATCCAAAAAGGAAAAGAAATATTTTAGTTGCAAAATGAATAAAAAGGAAATCTCTGCTGGAATATTCCGGAAGGATAATTAAATCAAATTAAACCGGAAAATTAGAAACGGAGATATATGATAACACCGGTTTTTGACCATTTTTATGGATCACTTTCGTACTCTTTTGCAGGTGTTTTAACTCTGTTTTCAAAGGTTTTCAAATGATTTTCATGTTTTAGAGTTTTGAAAGATATTTCAGGTAATTCGGGATAAAAGAGTGCATTTCGGAGCAAAAATACGCTTTTGGATAAACTTGGACGGTCAAGAAGTCTTGCAGCTAATAGAGACCTTTTTACCGTCCGATCATCCCCAAATTTGGACACAACAAAGTAGAGACAACCAGCTTTCAAATGCATTTGGATTGGAGACAATCCAATGGTTGGATCCTTAAATATACCCGAAGCACTAAAGGCAAATGAAGCTGCCACGAAGAAGAAGCTCACCGCACCTGGAGGACTCCCAGCCGCAGCCAAGCACCATCTCGCCGACCCTGGTAGAGTTCCAGCCACGGCCAAGAGGCGTTTCGCCGCCTCCATAAGGCATGCATCCGCGGCTAGGACCCAGCGCGACCAAATGACTTGTTTCTTCACCCGAAGCAAAAACCGTCATTTCTTATCAAACCCTAAACGAAGATTACCTCTATAAATACTTGTTTTAGGTCTTTTAGACAGAGACACACAACTTTTATCACGCTTGAAGGCAGAAGCGAAGCCCTTACGACTTGTACACTTGTTTTCTTTTGGTTTGGAGCAAAGGATTCTCGATTCGTGTTCTTCGATAGAGAAGCTTTCTTCATCCCTTTGTACATACTGTTTTTATTGAATTTATTGGATATGTTTATCTCAGCTATGGCTGAGTAATCTCTTTGTTGGGTATAGGGGTTTGAAGGGGCTCTCATGGTTCGATTTTTGATTAAGTTTTTAGTCTAGGATACCCGTTTGGGTTCTTCATTCTATCCTTTCGTTTAATGCATGTTTGCTTGATTGATCTCCTTGCAACTGATATTAGGTGTTTTAGAGCTACGAAATTATTAAATCTAATCGCTTGACCTAGGGTAGACGAGCAAAACCGTCACAAGATTTTGAAAGTATACTTGTGGAGGAGTTGTGAGTGTAAACGACCTTTGAGTATAATCACTAATCTTTTGCGCGGGCAGAGATGAAAGCTACCGTCCGAGTACTAAGGTTGTAGGTGTGTAGGTCATACGAGAGTAGACTACACATAGTATCCGTGTTTCAAGTTCAAGAACCCAAAGACGACAAAAAGTCGCTTTAGAAATCCTAGCAAATTCTTAATTAAAATCGGCCATGAACCCTAGAGAATATCTGATTGCCCAACGCTTCGTTTATTAATTTACAACCTCAAAATAATTATCCGTTTAGCTTCTGTTCACTTAGATTATAATATTCATTGCTTAGTTTAGTTTATTTTCCTAGCTACAACCGTGACAAACCCATAAAACCAAAACCAAAACCAAACCCAAAACCGAAATGATGAAAATCCGAGGTGACAACTTCCCGTCGATCGTGATGCACCGAGGAACGATGCTCAAATGAATCCACCGATTCCTCCTAATGGCGAGAATGCCAACCATCTTATTCAACACGCTAATCCTCCGAGGAGACAAGCGCGTAACCGCATCAATGCTGATTTTGATGCGCCATATCAACACTTCCAAAACCGAGCTGCCATACAACTTCCTCTACCGAACGGCAACAATTTTGAGATCAAACCTCAAATCATTGCTTTGATAAAGCAAAATCAGTTTCATGGAGTTGCATCCGAGCATCCAATGGAGCACATCGAGTTATTCGAAAAGGTATGCGGAACGACGAGAACGAGCCAAGTTCCCGCCGATTACTTAAAGTGTAAGCTTTTTCCTTTTTCTTTAGCCGATAAAGCTCACCGTTGGTTGAAATCTTTGCCCGCATGATCTATCACTAATTGAGAAGAATGCAAAGCCGCCTTCCTAAATCATTTCTACACCAAGTCAAGATCCAACTCGTTGAGAAACAAAATCCAAAGTTGTTATCAACAACCGGTGGAGTATTTCCATGAAGCGTGGGAACGTTTCAAGGAGTACGAGAGAGATTGCCCTCATCACGGTTTCTCCGGTCCGAATTTGCTCAACACTTTCTACCGAGGATTACTAACGAAATATCAACTTTCTTTCGACACGACCAGCAATGGAGACTTCTCCATGAAGACCATCAACCAAGGAAGAGCTCTCATCGAGAATCTGGCCATGTCTTATAGCAACAATTCTCCCGACTACGATAGATCGACTAGATCGAATGTGTCGAATCCAAGGAGATAGCCGAGCTAAAGAACATGATGAACCGACTTCTCAACAACCAAAATCGCCAAGTGCATGCTTGTGAAGCTACTGTTGGAGGCGAAGACGATGCTTATTATGAACCCGACAACAACGGTTCGTATTCTCAAGAAGAAGAAGTTAACTATGTGGGAGCACAAAATTCCTATCAAAGCCGTTTCAACAACGGATTCAACAACAATTTCCGCAACGCCAACTTCAACAATCTTTCATACCGAAATCAGAACGTGGATAACCCCAAGATCAGCCTTATCCTCAACAATTGAAGCATTTTCAAAACCGGTTCCAAAACGGGAACTATGGAGGAAATGGGAACTTCCAACCGAGACCGCCTTTCAACGCTCAAGCCGCTCCTTAAAACAACTTGAACACACAGCAACAAGGTATCTCTAACTCTCAACTTGCTGCCCAAATAGCGAAGCTCGAGCAATCAATTCAACTTCTCTCTCAAAGCAACGAGAAGACGGTGAAGGATTTCAACGTAAGAGTAGAATGTATGTACAATGACTTGAATGGGAAATTTGAATCTCTTTCAACCCATGTCAAGAAGTTGGATATGCAAGTCTTTCAAACCGCAGATTCCACAAAGAGACCGAGTGGAATTTTACCAGGAAGAGTGGAAGATAACTCGAAGAGATTTTGCAACGGAAAAACGGCCGATTCGTGCCTCAACAATTCCAACTGGTACCGATTCGTACCCGAATAATTTTGGTGTGCAATTCCATACCCGAACCCCTGAAAATTTGAATATCACAACACATACAATTTTTTGTCGGCCAAAATGTGCATTGACCAAATTTCCGTTAGTCAACCCCGTTAATTCTTAAACTGAGGTGATTCAGATGACACGTCGGTATCCCCGTTGGAACGGAAGTGCTAAACTACGTCGTTTTGGGAAACAAATTGTGGGAAAAAAATAAAATAAAACCACATCGTATGAAGCAAAGATTAAAAAATAAAAACTTAAGACATTAAAGTCTTCTTCTTCGTCGACGAGTTGGGGAGGAACACATAAGACTAGGGTTTTTGTGGGTGACGGAAATAGAGTGTCTGGTAGAAATCGAAGAGAATTTAGAAGTTAATCGAAGGTCTGGTAGAAATTGTTGCCAAAAACAATCCTAAATCCTAAGTTCTACTCCTATGAAAACAATTTTCCTTGGACGACACAGCTAGGGTCCTCGCTACTGCGAGATCAAACTCACCTGGCTTCCCACAGCCTAATGAATTTTGGGGACTCTTGCGAAGCCTGCCCTTTGAAACCACTAGCTGCGTAGACCAGGCTGAAACCCAATCTTACACATTGAATGGCTGCTATAAAACCAAAGGTTACCTAGTCGGGACTGGCGTTATCACGGCGTGGTGGTTCCGAAACAACCGTCATGGCAATGTCCGGACCACACCTGGCTAACCAATCTCGCGTAGCGGCAACTTTGTTGCATCTCCAAGGGCGGGACTTAAACTGCCACATAGTCAAGGGCGTAACCCTCTTCCGTGCGGTTTCTCGCATCCTGATAGTGGGCCTCAGGTTAAAGAAAAAGAAATAGATAAAAGAGAACTATCAGATCGGACGCCAATATATTGTTGTTATGTTGGGTTTGAAAACGTTTTGAAAAACTTTCAACAAAACAATTTCGCAAACGCGGGCGCGATCCTCCAGGTCAGAATTGGATTGATCTAATTCTGGGCTTTGATACCAACTTGTAACATCCCTATCCCGGGCCTCCGAAGAAACCAGGGAAATCGGGCATGTTAGGTTGGCAAACTAACCCCCAATGGTTAAGTCGCCTAGTTTGGGTCCATTGGTGAGCACACATGATCGTCAGGAAAACGCCCAGGTCACACAACAATATAAGACATAACCGATCCTTGCTAACTTGTACAGAACAAAGGGAAAAGGAGGGTGAGTAATTGGATTACTCAGTGAGGATGAGCCTGATTGAGACTCACAATTCATTTCTAGACAAATACGCGAATTACTATTTATGAAAGTCTAATCCTAAAACAAGCACAAACAAATGGGATCCACACAATTCATACTTTGATCCCTATATTCATCACCACGAGCCCGAAGCTCCACACCCACTTGATTAACCACACCCGAAGGTGATCTATGTGATATTCTCAAAATTTACATGTTCTAGCATTTTTTTTTTTTATAGTTTTTAGTCATGTGCATGCACAATCATGGTTTTTGTTAGCATTTCAGTTTCATTTAGGGTTTAGTGTCTTTGCATTATGTCCTAGGGAGTCTTGTACATTTTGGAGTGTATTCTCGGTGTTTTGGAGGTGATTTGGAGAAAAGGAGTTGAGGCCATTCGGACTTGGAGCAAGGAAAAGGAGTTAGAAGGAAAAGAAGGCTAAGGACAAGACCACACCGCTCGGCCGTCCGGTGTGGCCAAACGGTGTCCGACCAGCACAGCACCGACCTGCTCTCGTCCGGTGTGGCCAAACGGTGTGCGACCATAAGCTAAGTACCGTTCGAGCCTCCTTCCACCCCGATCCATCCGTCCGGTGTCCTCCTCAACCTCGACCGAAAAAGTTCCAACACAGACCCGCCATCGACCGGTGCTCCCACTCGGTGCAAGAACCCATAACTCACACCGGTTTACCACACCACTCCAGTACCGATCGGTGTGAGCCTGTGCGACCATCTTCAACCCATTTGAACCGGGTCGGTATCCGGTTTGTCCCGAGTTGACCCGGTTCGCCCACCTTTAGTATATAAGCACTAAACTTAATTTTTTATGGATTTAAGTTTTTCTCTAAGCTAAAAACACCCCCTTTTAGGGTTCCAAGTAATTTGTAAGAGATATCCTCTTGTTTTATGCAATTTAAGTTTAGATTATTTGATTTTCATCTTCTATTTCTTCTTTCCTAATCAAATCATCCTCTAATCATGGGATTAAACATGTTCTTTATAGGATTTGTTGGATTCTCCATGATTAGTGATTAGTTTTCTAGAATCTAGGGATGTGGTTGATTTAGGGTGATTCAATGATTGATTTGTGATGTTTAGGATTAGATTATTTGATTTCCCTTCTTGCTAAGTGATCTTAATGCTAGATTGAGCTTGAGAGAGTCAATATAGAACTTAGGGAGTTTCACACCCATTAAGTGTGATGAAATTCCCCGAAGAACTTAGTAAGAGATGAGCATGCTTAACCTATGAGAGTAGTTGTTTAAGATGTTCATTGGTTGATTTGAATGTTGATTTTAATGCTTGCTAATCATCTTATCACAAATGAGAGTTTGTTCTTGATTTGGTGATTAGCAAAGTGATTAGTGCCTTGAGAAAGGATTAGTCATAATTAGTGATCTTAACCTAGGGATTAGCATTGTGTGTGTATTGAGCATCATAGATTAGCCATTGGGTCACTCTAGTTCCATAACCTCATCCTTGGATTTGCCTTTTTATCAATTTGTTAATCTCATTTAACGTTTATTCGATCTTGTTACTTGTTGCTTTGTTTAATTTGAATTAGGATTGCTAGAATTGAAACTAAAACCAACTTTGTTTGCTTGAATTAAGTAGTTCTATGTATTCTTGGTGTTTTGGAACTTAACCCATTGGATTTGATACCTCTTATGCTACTTAGCATCTAGAGAATTGATATCTAGATAGACAAAATTCTACTATCAATTTGGCGCCGTTGCCAATTGGGTTTAGCTTTCAACATTAAGATTTCAGATCTTCTTGAGATTAAGCTTTCTTTCTGCTTTTGTTACTAATCTCTTTCACTTCTTGTTGATATCTCAATCTTATAGGTGCATGCATACCCGTTCTAGAGGCGAGGACAACCTAGTTCAAGCACAGGACAATATTCACTTATTGGATCGAGGAATTAGAGCAAGGAGACAAAGGGAAAGACAACTACACGTCAAACGTTTGGGTATGGATAACTTAGACGACGTGCCGGTTGGTAACAACAACGGGCAATTTGCCAATCAACAAGGCAATGGTGGTAATGGAAACCACCACGCCCAAGGTGGCCAAGTTCAACACGTCCCACCACCACCCGCCCGGCAAGTGAGAGCCCCTAACCATCCCCCAAGGGCTCAAAACGTGGTTGGCGCGGGTGATGCCGCCAATGCTCATCAAAACCGTCAAGGGATCCAAACCCCTCCGATGGAGAACAATAACTTTGAAGTGAAGGCGGGATTAATCAATATGGTTCAAAGTAACAAATTCCACGGCCTATCTATGGAGGACCCGTTGGATCATATTGATCAATTCGATAGGATATGCGGGCTAACCAAGATGAACGGTGTCTCGGAAGACGGTTTCAAGCTAAGACTCTTCCCATTCTCCCTTGGAGGCACATCAATGGGAGAAGAATCTACCTCAAGGCTCTATCACGTCTTGGGACGATTGCAAGCGAGATTTCCTTGCTAAATTTTTCTCACCGGCCCGAACCGCTAAGTTGAGGAACGAAATCTCTAGTTTCACCCAAAGATCAAATGAGACCTTCAACGAAGCATGGGAAAGGTTTCGAAGCTACACTTCTCAATGCCCTCATCACGGTTTCTCAAATGCATCTCTCCTAAGCACCCTCTACCGTGGTGCTTTGCCTAAGATAAGGATGCTTCTAGACACGGCCTCCAATGGGAACTTCTTGGCCAAAGATGTTGATGAAGCCATGGACCTAGTTGAGAATCTAGCTCAAAGCGACGAGACTTATGGGGACAATTATGACCGAGCCACTAGGACAACTAGTAATTTTGATGAGAACAAGAGGTCTAAGGAGTTGAAGATTCTCACCGAGAAGATGGACAAGCAACCTTCTATGATTGACAAGCTCCTTAGCGCTTCTAAAAACCGTTCACTTTGTTGGCGACTTTGAGGAACACCAAAGTTACCAAGAGGAAGAAGGGGACGTGGGTACACAAGAAGAGATGAATTATGTGGGTAATCAAGGCTATCAAAGAGGTGGCTTCAACAAAAACTACAGCCACCACCCAAATTTCTCTTACCGGAACCAAAACGTGGAGAATCCACAAGATCAAGTCTACCCTCAACAACAACAAAGCAACCAAGCTCCCTGATACTAAGACTTTTCGGTCTTAAGGAGGTATCAATAACTCCAATACGAGTAGTATAGAAGGTTATCAATCCGTATTGGGATTAATTCTAAGCACGAAGAATACAAGGCACTCAAGTAAGTTAAGCTAGATAAGTGAGTTGTTGATTTTAACTAATACCCTAACAAGATTTAGCAATAAACAAAACGAAACAAACTAAGCGAGATATGAACTCAAATGATGAAACGAATCCAAGGATGGGGTAATTGGATATAGGCTATTCCAAGTCTAATTCATGATGCTCATACACAATCAAGGTTAATTTCCAAGGTTAAGATCCTAATCGCGACTAATCCTCTCTCAAGGCACTAATCACCTATGCTAATTACTAATCCAAGATCAAATTCTCATTTGTGGACTCTTAATTAGCAAGCATTAATTTCATTAATCAAGATCACCTAAATAATCCCTTAGACAACTAATCTCTTAGGCTAAGAAGGGTATTTCTCTTAGAAAGCTCTCTTAGGCATTTCATCGAACACCTTGTGGGTGGGAAATGCCTTGAGATCAAGTTTGTCTTTCTCAAGCACAATCAAGCATTAGACACACTCCCTAAGAGTAGGAAATTGATTATCTATCCCTAAGCATCACAAATCATCCATGGAAGTCACCTAATCCTAACTCATCCCTAGATTCTAGGAAACTACTCACTAATCATGATGGGTCTAACAAATCCTATAAAGAACATGTTAAATCCCATGATTAGATGATTAGATGATTAAGAAAGGAGATTGAGAATAGAATAGATTGATAGATTCAAAAGGAAAATCTCTTACAAAATACTTAGAACATTCAAAAAGAGGTTTTTTAGCATAAAAAAAAGACATCCATAAAAATTAGGTTTTTCTGGTATTTATAGTGAATAGTGCGAACCGGGTCAACCCGGAACAAACCGGGTATTGACCCGGTTAAATCTGGGTTTTGGTCACATAAAGGCTCTGTACCGACCAGTCCTGGGTCGGTACAGTGGGTCGGCACTAAAACTTTGCCGCACAAGACGGATGGGTGCTGGGTCGTCCGGGAAGAGTTTTAGCCGGCATAAATGATGAGCTGGTCGATGCAGGGTGAGTTTTAGCCGGCAGTAATGACGATCGGATTGCTGGAGCTTAGTGCCGTGTGATTAGTACCGACCCAGGATGGGTCGGCACTAATCGTCCTTGTGCAGGTCGGTCGAGCTGGATGCGGAGTTAGCCGGCATAAATGACGTCTGGTCGAACGTGGGACGTGCTGGATCGTGCGCGGTATGGTTTTTAACCGGGAGAGATTAGTGCCGCCTGATTAGTACCGACCCAGGATGGGTCGGTACTAATTTTCCTGTGCTTTAATGCCGCTTGACTCTGGTGCAGGTTTAGCCGGCCAAAATGAAGTTGGGTCGCACGCGGGAAGGTTTTTAGCCGGCAGAGATCGATTGTGCGTGTGCTGGATTTAGTGCCGGTTGGTTAGTACCGACCCAGGATGGGTCGGCACTAATCTTTCTGTGCCTTGTGCCGCTTGATTCTGGACCGGTATGGGAGAGTTCTTGGATCGGTGTTAGCTTCTGTCTTCGTACCGGTCCATCACACCGATCCAGGATCGGTCGGTGTGAATCACTTGGAAACGTGCCGTTCGAAATCTCGGAGTTCTGGGAGGGTACACCGATCGATTCTGGGTCGGTGTAAAAAGTGTTGTGGATCGGTATGAGCTTCTGTCTTCATACCGACCCATCATACCGATCCAGGATGGGTCGGCGTACTCCTCTCCTTTTTGCTGTTTTGCCTTGGCCATCTCTTCTTGTACCCAACTCCGATCCAGCTTGGCTTGGTGACTTCCAATCCTTCCAAAGTGCTTCCAAGTACCTAGAAAAGACTCCAAAACATGCGAGATACGCTAGGACCTAATGCACAACATCCTAGTTCCTAAGGAAGACCAAAATGCGAGATAGAACCATGATAAGTATGCAAATCACATCAAACTCCTAACTAATATGCATGCTAGAATAAGTAAAATATGAGTATATCAACTCCCCCAAACTTACTCTTTCGCTTGTCCTCAAGTGAACAAACACGAGCAAGTAAGGAGAGATGATTGAAAGCGGGAGCTCAAATCCACAAGTATCATAAAAAGAAATCAAGCTCAATGTCCAAGTTGTTAGTTCTAAATTGCGATCAAACAAGTCTACTCAAAAGGAGCTAGCCATATCCCTTCCCTACATGAATCAAGCCCAAGTCTTAACCTACACACGCGTTCCTCTTATCCAATCCTTCGACATTCATTGAACTGTTTCAAGTGAATCATGGTTATGCAAGTCAAGTGGATTCATTTGGCCATGGTAAAAGGTTTTGAGATAAAAATGCTCTCAAATGAGTGGGGTTTCTCCAATGCCAAGGGATCTCTCAAAAAGGAATCAGCTAATGCAAAATGCTAAGAGTAAAGCCCAATAGATGCATACAAGGATGACTTCCATCTACCCAATGCCTCGTATCAATCTAAACTCCTAATCTCTAAACCCCGATGATGATCCTTCCTAAGCTACCCTTTTCCACAAGTCTACTAGCCCTCATCACTCACTCGGTCTCACCTTTTATTTTTAATTAAGCACTCATGGGGTTTCCTTTTTCTCCAAACGGTTTGGCTTACAACACTTTTATTCACTTAGCTCTTCTTTTGTTTCCCCTAGTCTCTCTTTTCATTTTCTTGTACCTTAGCCATTTTCGGCTCTTTCCCTTTTCTTTTTAGCACTAGAGACTATTTTCTTTTTTTACACTTAGAGCTTTTCTTGAACCACATTTCATTTGCCAACATTTTAACTTTTGCTTATCCCCTATTTCTCTTCCCTTTTCTCTCTTTTTCTTTATCCCCAAACTCCCGTCCTATCTAATCCTAACCTATGTCTAGCCCTTTGAGTTCGGGCTAGTTATACATGGAAGCTTCTCCTTGTCGTTCTAAACTCAACAATTTTTGCCTAGTTGATTCGGAAAGGCCTCACGTCGCTCACAATTTGTTTTTGGCTAGAAGGACGGTTGGGTTTTGGGAATGGTTAACCGTTCCAAAGAGGGGAATCGGCTATTCGAGCTAACAAAGAGTGGTAAAAAGGGGAAGATAGCTCGAATATGTGTATCGGTATCCATGAAGCCACATTGACATGCACAACCAAGATAATTAATATGTTAAAATTTAAGGTTATCATTCAGGTAGGATTGGATTCGATTCACACATGTTTTAGCTAAGACTTAAGTAATGAGACATGAGATCAAAACATGGTTCGTCCTTTATTTCAAACACGAGATCAAAGCATCAAACAACTAGCAACGAGGACATTGGACCGAGCTCTTAAAATGATATTCTACAAGGAAAATTCATCATTGTTCCCTATGCAAGTTCAATGCAACCTATATGTTAATAGACTCGATCCTATTCATGAGATGCAAACTAAATGACTTCTTTTTGTGTTTTTTTTTTTTTTTGGTTTTTCTATGCCTTAGATGAATGCATGAATGCATGAGACTCAAAATGCGAAATATAAAAAATAGGATAAAAATAAACATGGTTAGATGCCGGTCCCTCCCCCAAACTTAAATCACACCGTCTCGGTGTGAAATAAATTTAAAGGAAGAACCAAAAATAAGAGATAAAAAAAAAACTGTACAATGCAATACGCAAGAAAAGAAAAAGAAATATGTACAAGGCGATGGAGTGTTACCTAGAAGTCTTGAGATGAGGAGGAAGACCCCATCGAGAAAGAGGGGTTGCTAGAACACGGTGATGGAGATCTCATGGCCTTTCGTTTATCCGCCTTCTCTCTACGAGCCAAAGAACAACATGCTTCCTCGTGGTCCATCAATTCACCACCATGCGAGCCTTCACCAATTTCACGGCGATGCGCGGCTTGTGTCTCCTCGTGGCTGCCACTACCCATCTCGCCAGACCCCTGTGCCTTAAGCTCCTTGATTGTCTTCTTCAAACTCTTGATCGTCTTTGCCATCTTCCTCATCGATCGGTCTTGCCACTTGCACCACCTTTGGAGGAGTCTCGTTTGATGGTGCGCGTGTCTAGTGACGGGGTCACCCATGGCACCGTCGAAAGGCTCGAAATGGTACCGCTCGCTCCCGTAGGTGGGCATAGGAAGTGGGGGACTAGCGACTTCGTCTTCGGAATGAGAGGAATCCTCGGTTACACTCGCCCTTGAGGCCTTACTCTTCTCGGCCTTGGCTTTGTGGGGTAGGCCAATGGGTGGGTCCATGGCTGGGTTGTAGAGGTGCTCCTTGACGGGATAGAAGGAGATGTTCCGCCGGTTGTCGAGACGAGTGAGTTCCGCATTGGGTAGTAAAACCTGTACCGCTTCATCTCGACCGAGTTTGACGTTGTAAGCTAGCAATGGTCCGATTCTTCCCTTGAGGAACCTTGTGCGTATTAGATACGCCTCATCCATCAAGTTCCACTCCTCCTTTGTATGCGGCAATTTTACCCCCTTAGCTTTTAGAATGGGTGTCACAAGCCAGCCAATGCTTATTGCGGACTTCTTGTTCTTGGTCTCGTATGCCCACGCTTTGTAGCAAAAGAACCGTCGCACCAAGAGAGTTGCAAGAGATGGGATCCTCTCGCTTCCCTTGAAAACCGTCCCGTTGGGGAAAACCGGGAGAAGGGGTCTTAACCCGAGAGCCATCAACTCAAGTTCGTCGAGTGTAACCGTACCAAACTCCACTTTGGCGAAGAACATATGGGCCAGCACCTTGTGTACATATCGAATCGCCGGGTTACGGATGTGAGTCGTTTTGTTTCCACCCGGCTGGTAGTTCCCATAACCAATGGTGTCCCATACGCGCTTGAGCTCGTTCTTGGGGTAGTGAAAGTACGGGCTCCCACTTGTTCCTTCTTCACGGAACCCGAATATTTGGCAAATCTCGTGGAAGGTCATTCGATGGTCTTTGCCATTCACCACGAACCCAATCTCTCCAAATCCGGTGTGGGCATTTGATTTCTTGTGATGCTCGTCGTAGAAAGCCACCTTGAGGGAAGAGAGGAATTGACATGTAAGCACGTGATGGGTTTGCTCCTTCATGTGTAGAAACTGTCCTAGACCCATGGTATCGAAAATCTTTGCCACGTCTTCGAGGATCCCCATCTTCTCTAGCACCACAACATCCGCAAAATGACCTTGCTCAAAATCCATGTCAATAAGCTTGTCGAAGCATTGCTCCGTGGTTGGAGGATCCAGAATAGCAACAGCTTTGCCTTTGTCAGTACCCGCACCTTTGCCCTTCTTCTTGTCCGTGGATTTTTCGGCAACGGCTATTTGTTTGCCTTTAGCTTTAGCGCTTGCCGCGTCAACGGGTTTCTTAGCTCGAGAACTTGATGCAACAACCATTGCATTACCCGCGGCCGAGGCTTGAGGCTGAGCTTGAGCTTGAGCTTCGTCTTTCTTTGTGGCGGCTCTCATTCGTCCCATGATTCCTACAATTTCTCGAGGAAATAATTAGTCTCATGGAAGTATAACTCGAAATCGAAAATGAGCAACAAAGAGGTGTTCTAATTCAATCTAAACAATTCATCATACTCAAGTTCATTGATTAAACTCCTAAAATCTCTAAGAAATTTCAATGAATTTGCTCAATTTCATCATATCTTCACCAAAAATCAAGAGCATAAATATGCAAATTCGTTACCAAAGCTACTAGCTCCTAGAAAACAACGATTTAATCAATTCCTAGCAAACCCCAAGGCTAAAATCGAGCTAGGTGCAGCACACAAACATTCCCATGGAGTTTCAATTTAAGGGCAAAATTCATGAAATTTTCGGTGCAAATACCTTGGGGATGAGTGCTAAGATGATAGAAACGATGCTAAATCCAGAAAGAGGAGCAAAAACCGAGTTTACAGCATTTTGAATTGCAAAATTTGAGCAACTATAGCAAAAGTTATGGAGAAAATAAGAAGGAATGAAGAAGATGATGAAGAACCGCGATATTTATCATAGGAAGGAGGAGGAAGGCGGCGTGTCGGGTCAGTTCGGGTGGGTCTGGGTAGGGTTTACTGCGCATATAATACGTTGACCCGAGTTGACTTTCTCATACCGATCCGTTTTGGCTCGGCACAAATCGAACGGTACAGACTTTTTTCACCTTACCGTTCGATCCTTAATCGGTACAGGTCGTGCGGCACGAAAAATTTCACCTTATACCGACCCGTCTTGGATTGGCACTAATCAGCCGGCACAAAAGATTTGCTCTGTGCCGATCCATTCTGAGCCGGTATGTGTCACTCGGTACTAATCTCTCGGCTGAAAACTTGCCCGCGGAGAAATCATCTCGGCTAAAAATTTGCCCGAGTGAAGATTTTGTCGGCAGGGATTTCTGCTTTTTACGCTGTTCGGTTCTCGGTCGGCACTAACCAACCGGCACAAAACGTCCTCGTGCGCCTTTGATGTGTCTCCCTCTCCTTCTAGCCGGCTAATAATTGTCTGGGGCGTACTCCCTTCGGCTAAATCCTTTCCAGGTTGGAGACGTCTTGGCTAGAAGCTGCTCGGCAAGGATTTCTTTCTGTACCGGTCCATCCTGGTGCGGTACTAACCGAGCGGCGCAAAAGATTTGCTCTGTGCCGATTATTAATACCGGCTGGGGATCGGTCGGCACACTTCAACAGACCCTTTCCTCTTCAATTTACGCCGATCCGTTCCTGCTCGGTGCATCCGGTCGGTGTGAGCTTCTGTCTTCATACCGACCCATCATACCGATCCAGGATGGGTCGACACTCCTCCGGATTTTTCTGTTTTCGCAGTCTAATCCTTGCGCTCCTCTTCACCGTCGATCCAAGTTTTCACAACCCGTCAAGATCCTATCAACACTCAAACAAGACATCAAAAAGATCTAGAAAAGATAGAAAAACATAAAAAATGAAAAGTATATACAAAGGATAAGCTTGGGGTGTCTCCCAAGAGCACTTTGTTTAACGTCACTAAGTTCGACGTTGGTTACCCGCTTAGGCGGAAGGAACATCATTGAGATGAAGCGAGACGCTCTCCTCAACGATTTCAGTGGCATGGTACGGTTTTAGTCTTTGGCCATTTGCAACGAACTCTTCTCCATTTTTGTTCACAAGAACAACGGCTCCATAGGGCTTCGCTTCCTTGATCACAAAGGGACCAGACCACTTAGACCGTAGCTTCCCGGGAAACAGCTTCAACCGGGAGTTGAAGAGCAAGACTTGATCTCCGGCCTTGAAGTCCTTACGCAAGATCTTCTTGTCGTGAAAAGCCTTAATCCTTTCTTTGTAAATCTTGGAGTTCTCATAGGCCTCGAGCCTAATCTCATCAAGTTCTTGAAGTTGGATCGAGCGCCTCTCTTGCGCTGATTTGAGATCAAAATTGAGAAGCTTCACGGCCCACATGGCCTTGTACTCTAGCTCAAGCGGTAAATGGCATGACTTCCCGTAGAGAAGATTGAACGGTGTAGTCTCAATAGGTGTCTTGAACGCTGTCCGGTAAGCCCACAACGCATCATCTAACTTCTTAGCCCAATCTTTTCTCGAACTACCCACGGTTTTCTCTAGTATGGCCTTGATTTGTCGGTTCGAGACCTCCACTTGGCCACTCGTTTGAGGGTGATACGGTGTAGCCACCTTATGCTTAACCCCATGCTTCTTGAGTAGACTCTCGAAGATCTTGTTAATGAAGTGGCTTCCTCCATCACTAATGACGACTCTTGGTACCCCGAACCTTGGAAAGATGATCGATTTGAAGAGCTTTAGAACCACCTTAGCATCATTGGTCGGACTAGCGATTGCTTCGACCCATTTAGACACGTAATCCACCGCTACCAAAATGTATTGGTTTCCGTAAGAAGAGGGGAACGGTCCCATGAAGTCAATGCCCCAAACATCAAAAATTTCAACCTCAAGAATAGGATTTTGAGGCATCTCATCTCTTCTAGCAATGTTTCCCTTCCTTTGGCATGCATCACAAGTGGAGACAAATGCGTGAGCGTCTTTGAACAAACTAGGCCACCAAAATCCGGATTGGAGAATTTTTGTCGCCGTCTTGAAAGAAGCAAAATGACCTCCATATGCGGAGCCATGGCAATGGAACA